>LBNU01005758.1:0-15755 GCA_014162995.1 Artemisia annua | reverse complement strand
TATTTAATATTTAAATTAAAAACAGTTTTCGAATTAATTAAACAGAAGCGACGCATCGATTTATCGATACGGCGCATCTACTGAATCAAAAATCTTGTATTTTGAAACGTAACGAAAATACGGCGCATTAGCTTATGCTTATGCGGCGCATTTAATTTTTATAAATATAACTAATTTTTGATATTTAACAGGTACGGCGCATTCTAATTCAAAAGCGGCGTATCTATTTTATAAATAAAAGTCTGATTTAATTTTAACGTAATAAGATACGGCGTATCCTCTTTCAAGGATACGGTGCATCGTCTGCAGATATCAGCAACTTTTATTTTTCGTATTCCGTTTTTGCTATTAATTTCCTGAATCACTCAAGAAACGAAAATGTGAACTTCTCGGGATACCATATCAAGAGTCTCAATCATTTACCGCTTTAAAATTTGAGGTAATTAAGTACTCCTTCGGACCGTCGGAAGAATATGTAGCTATCAAGATCACCGAATTCAATGAGCTTGCCCGAACCGAAGAGAATGTTGCACAAGTCTATTACGACATCTTTCGAATTAAGGAAGAAGGATGGCACGTGACAAGAACAAAATAGGAGCTAAACGTGAGTCTAACTTGAAGACTCTGGAATAAAGACAAGTGCTGACCGGGAGACAACCCAGAACTTTTATCTTATTTTTCTGTTTGAGTCGAGTCTGTCAGACCTGCATAAAATGCGGCGCATCTCCATCATAGAGTGCGGCGTATCATCTGCACTGGTCATATCTTTTTATTTTTCTGCATTTTTTTATTTTTATACTTTAAAACATTCTGTCAGTTTATTTAATGCGGTGCATCCCTGGTTAAGGATATGACGCATCTTTTATTCTGATTCGTATTAATTCCAGGCTCGATACGGCGCATCCTTTTTCATAGGATGTGGCATATCGACTGACCTGATGATTTTCAATTTTTAATTTTCTAGGTTTTATTTTCTAACTACTAATGTATTATGCAAGTTTGAACTTACTTAACTCAAGTGTGTTAAAGCCTAGGTGGTATTATAGATTCCTGCACTTTCTTTGGAAACATCATTCACGGAGCTTAAATGTTTTCATCCACAAGAAAGTTGATTTTTGCTCATAAACGCAATGGAGGATCATTCCGAGCAAACATCAGGGAAGTTTTTCCGTTCTAATTCTTTTATTTTCCAATTTTTTAACCTTTGACACAAACAACGAGGACGTTGTTTAACTTAAGTGAGGGATGGAGAATTAGAACGCTTACTTGTCCTAAACTTTTCAAAATATGCTTAAAATACGCTTAATATATCAAAATTTAAAAATTTTTTAGCATGTTTTTGTTTAAGTCTAAATTACATAACCGCACACATAACCTTATTTCTTCCAAAAAGCAAAACTTTAGTGTGCCGGTGACTTGTAAACATTAGAACTTGGCTTGTAATACTATTCGAGACCACCATAATGAGTATTATCGATATAATTGGAGTGACTTGTCTAACTTGGTAAATTTCTAGGATTACACCCAAAAAGCCTTTATATGTTATGTGATATTAGCTAACTACATTTGTTAGTTAACCCCCGTATAAACCCTCTTGTTTACTCTCACGTTTAGAGTAAGATACCCATAGAAAAACCCTTAGAGCCATTCCTTTCGTTTCTTACACCTTTATTAAAAAAAATTCGTTACACCCTTACACCTTAGCCTACCCTGTAGATTAAAATCCGTGGTTAGTTACTTTAGGCAAAGTGTGTTTCCTTACATTACCTGTGTTCGCGTGCGTAATTCATTATCTTTGGTTAGGTCGGGAAATTGCACAATGCAATTGGAGTGAAAGTACATATTGTATATTTTTAGTTTATTTTTCGTGTGTTTACAACTTTCACTATTACAGTTATTTCTGAAAGTTATAAAAAGTATGGAAAAATTATCCGGAAAAATCGTGATGGAAAAAGTTGTGAAATTTTACACATTATATTAAAAAAAATCGAAAAAATAGAAAAGAAAAAGAAAGAGAAGAAGTTTGAAGTTTGTTTAACCAGCTTATGTAAAGTTTTGTATTAAGTGGTAGATATCACCACTATTTGTTATTGTATTATACTTATGGATTGAATGGAAGTTGGCCGTTAAGGGAACACCAACTAAGGATTATTCTTTGTTTAAGATTTTATTGAGTATAATTCGTGTCTACCTAAAGCGTGAGTTACATGAGCCAAAAGCGTGAGTTATTCAATGATATGAGTCTTATTCATGGGATGGTTGGGAAAGTAATTAACCACACTTAGGATTTTAATTTATTTGTTTGTTTATTTTTTATTTTTCACCAATTTATATCCTAAATGTTATCCCTACCCAACCGTATTGTTATATTCGTTGTTAGCTTTCGAGCATTCGGATATGACGATGGCTAAGTAAGAATGTTAAATGTATGAATAAGGTAGTGACCATCCAAGTATTAGATTAATTGATTAACGCGCTAGCGATCTAGTGTGTGACTTGGTGAACATCCGTTATGCAAATAACGCGCCAGCGATCCGAGAAGTGCACTAGTGACCATCCGTTAGTTGAAGCGCCGAAGACTCGCGCTAGCGATCTACTAAGTTTATACAGGAGATGTTTGAACGAAGCTAGGTTTAACCCTTAAGCCTCAAAACCCTTTTTACCGCTTTAGACTTGTTACTCCTTAGCTTTAGTAGAGGAGATGTGTATACTTGTCAATCTTATGATAGAATATTCGTCACCACTAAGCAACTAAATGATTTAGAATTGTTTTCTATTGAAAAATTATTTTGTTTCTAACTCGTTAAGTGTTTGGTTGCGTGATTATGATAAGACGAATACATACATTAACTATAAAAATAAATCCTAATACCTTTTAGGATACATTTTCATAAGTAAAATCTAAGGTTTACTTGGGGACAAGTAAAGTTCAAGTGGGGGGATATTTGATGAACTCAAATAAGTACATATTATTATCATCATTTATCCTATTTATTTGACTTGTTTTACTTTATTATGTATGAGAATCGGTACTTTAATGTTTACTTTAGTGATTCTCAGGTAAAAACAGGTAATAGGTGAAACTTGGCGATTTTGGACTAATTATGGAGCAAAACGGGCAAGATGTCAAAAGTCTACTGAAATCCAGAAGATGCGCCGTATCTCTCTCAACAGATACGCCGCAATATCATACTTAGATGAATTCGAAGACCATTTCCTGACTTTGAAGAATGCGCCGCATGGAATTCTACCATGGGCCGCTTATGAAACTTTTGTCAACGAAGAAGATCAAGCTTGTTCTACTCCAGATACGCCGCATTATACTTCTGACATACGGCGTATCACTATCAAGACTTCACTAGATACAATTCAAGATACTGAAGGACATGCGCGCATAAAGATTCAAGTTACGCCGCATTTGAAGACAGTGTATGAATATTCCAGAATATATTAATCTTGGACCCCACGCGAAGTTAAGTAAATGCGCCGCATCTGCTCATTACATGCGCCGCATCGTACCCTAAGACAGAAACTATAAATACCCCAAGACCTAGATGAATTTCGTGTGCAACATAACCCTAAGGAGCCGAATTTAGTCGAAGAAGCAACACAAGACACACCCAAACGAAGATATTAGAGCTGTAAGAAGGTCCTGCATGTATTTAATTCATTAAGTAGTTTTGTTTTATTGTAATAGTACACTTTAATTTATCAGGATAGATGGGCATATGTATGTGACTACGGAAAATCATACATACCTCTTAAAATTGCTTTCCCATCAATTAAAGTTTATATGATGATGTCTTTGGTGACTTATATTAGTGCTTTGATAACCTCTGTGTCTAGCTGAGCTTTGCTTGGGCTGCCATACCCCTTCCTCGCCTATTTAATCTGACGTCTTTGGATGAATAGGATAGTCATAAGTTTTCATTAAGGGTGGACCCGCCGATGTGATTAGAGCCAACGAGAAAGATTTAATTACATACACTTCATATAAAACTAGCAATAAAATAAGTGACAAGCTACTTAATTATCAGGACAGGTCTTCTTATAGTTTCTATTATCTATCTGTGTACGTGTATGCTATTCGCTGATTCGTGCTCATTAGTTTAATTTACTGTTTAACTCAACCAATCTGTGCCAGTCTCTCAGGCTGAACCCCCTTGCGTTAGATTAGGCTGTAAAACTAACTTAGGATATTAAAATACTGATTAGGTTAATTAGATAAATCGTTCCACTCTTAGTGATCGACACTCTACTTACCATTATATACAAACTGACCAGGTACACTTCTCGTTAAGTGTGTGTGTTATTGATAAGTCGGCTAAATATAAATGTAAAACTTGAGTAGGCATTAACACTGCTAAACCGCAACGACACGTCACGCGCATCAAAGGTCCAGAAGAAATTATAAAGAGAGATTCGGAAACGGTCAAAGGGAAGAAAGAGCAAATCAAATCTCTTGCGCTAAAAGCCAAAAAGGAACTTAATGACGACGATGATTCAAGTGACGAAAGTGAAGATGACGAATATGCAATGGCCGTAAGAGAATTCAAGAAATTTTTCAAGAGACGAGGAAGATTCACAAGACAACTACGAGACGAAAGAAGATCATTTCAAATAAATAGAACCGATAACTACGGGAAAAGAAAGTGCTTTAGATGTGGAAGTCCAAATCATATCATTGGCGAATGTCCAAAGCCACCGGGTTATGAAAATCAAGGCGCCTTCGTTAGTGGAACATGGAGTGATAGTGACAAAGAAGAAGTGGAAAAAGCAAGAGACGAAAAATGTCTTGTAGCAAAAGCGACCGATGAAATATGTCTAGGAATAGACTTGGAGCCCGACGAACGGATCAAGGATAGCGGATGCTCGATTCACATGACGGGGAACCGCAAGTTATTCTCTTCATACAAGGCATATAATGGAGGTAATGTCATTTTCAGTAGTGACTTGCGTGGAAAAATCATTGGCAAAGGTACGATTTCTCAAGACTCACTTACTATTGAAAATGTTGAGCATGTAGATAATTTAACATATAACTTACTTAGTATAGGCCAAATATGTGATAATAAGTGTAGGTTTACCATTACCGAGAAAGATAGCGAAATAGTTAAGGATGGAAAGGTAATAGGTAGAGGAATTAGGAAAAGAGGTGTATATGTTATGAAACTAGGAAACAAACCGGAAGATAGGATATGCCTAGCAACCTTAGACGAGAACTCCACTTTGTGTCATAGGAGATTAGGACACGCAAACATGCAATAAATACAGTCTTTAGCCTCTAAGGAATTAGTTAGAAATTTGCCTAATCTAAGATATGATAAAAACTTTTGTGATGCTTGTAAAATTGGAAAACAAGCTCATGCAAGCCACAAAGCTAAGAGCATAGTATCCACTACTAGATGCCTAGAATTACTACATATGGATTTATTTGGTCCATCCGTTGTGCGGAGCTATGGAGGAAACCGTTATACATTAGTAATAGCAGACGACTATTCACGATACACGTGGACTAGGTTCTAAAGTGATAAAACCGAGGCCTTTGAAAAATTTGAAATATTTAGTAAAATGATTCAAAATAAATTAGGATGTTCCATAATATCTATTAGTGTAGGGAATTTTATAACGAAGTACAATTCGGAAAATATTGTGATTTAAATGGATATCTCACAATTTCTCCGCTCCTCGTACTCCCCAATCAAATAGCGTAGTAGAAAGAAAGAATAGGTCACTTCGAGAAATGAGTAGAACAATGCTAAATGAACAATCCATCCCACAAAATTTTTGGTGTCACACCGTAGATACATCAACATATATAATTAATAGAGTATCAATTAGGAGAATTTTAGGAAAAACTCCCTATGAGTTGTTAAGAGGTAGAAAACCTAACTTAAGCTACTTTAGAGTATTCGGAAGTAAATGCTATATTTTAAACACTATGGATTACCTTACTAAGTTCGACCCAAAATCATACGAAGGAACATTTCTAGGTTACTCGCAAAATAGTAAAGCATATATAATACTTAACAAACACACCATGAAGGTAGAAGAATCATTAAATTTAACATTTGATGAAACACCATCACCTCCTAAAACATTTCCTTTAGAAGATGACGACCTAATTGAAGAAGAAGCCACTGAGGTTAGTAAAACAAACCTTTAGGAAATGATAATAAAATTATAGACCTAGAGGATAACCTAGTAAATATTGAGGAATCTAAATCACACCCATTAGATAACATAATAGGAAACCTTAATCAAAGAACCCTTAGATCACAAGCCCAAGATAAAAATAATTTCTTTTGTTTCCTCTCAGCAATAGAACCTAAGAACATTAATGAAGCCTTAAAAGATGAAAGTTGGGTTATGGCCATGCAAGAAGAACTAAACGAATTTAAGACGAATGATGTTTGGGAATTAGTCCCAAATCCAATGAACATGACCATCATAGGAACTAAGTGGGTATATAGGAATAAGTTATATGAGAATAGAATAGTAACTAGGAACAAAGCTAGGTTAGTTGCCCAAGGTTATAATCAAAAAGAAGGAATTGATTATGACGAAACTTATGCCCCCGTAGCTAGATTAGAATCTATAAGAATATTACTTGCCTATGCTTGCGCCCTAGACTTTATGTTATTTCAAATGGACGTGAAAAGTGCATTCCTTAACGGTTTTATCAATGAGGAGGTTTATGTAGCACAACCTCCGGGATTCATTGACTTCGCAAAACCGGATTATGTTTATAAACTCGAAAAAGCTTTATATGGACTCAAACAAGCTCCTAAGGCTTGGTATGATCGATTAAAAGCATTTCTTATTAAACATGATTATTCCATGGGAATGGTAGATAACACTCTTTTCACTAAAAAGAAAAACCCAAATCTCATCATTGTTCAAATATATGTCGACGACATTATATTTGGATCGACTTGTCAAGAAATGTGTGATGAATTTGCCAAAAATCATGCATGATTAGTTTGAGATGAGTATGATGGGTGAACTAAACTTCTTCCTAGGATTACAAATAAAACAATTAGAAGATGGAATATTCTTTAACCAATCTAAGTACATTAAGGAAATGCTTAAGAAGTTTGGACTAGAATACTCAAAACCCATGAAAATACCAATGTCTATAGAAGTGAAACTCACAAAAGATGAAGAAGGTGAGTCCGTAGATAATACTAAGTATAGAGGAATGATAGGTAGTTTACTATACTTAACGGCAAGTAGACCCGATATCATGTTTAGTGTTTGCCTTTGTGCCCGTTTTCAAGCGGATCCCAAAACCTCTCACCTAGAAGCGGTTAAGCATATCTTCCGATACATTAAAGGCACTATACACTTAGGATTATAGTATCCTAAGGGATCCGGCATAGAAACCATCGTCTTTGCGGATTAGGATCATGCGGGAGACTACGTGGATAGAAAGAGCACTAGCGGTATTTGCACGTTTATGGGATGTTGTCTAACATCTTGGTTTTCGAAGAAGCAAACCGCTCTTGCTATTTCTACCACCGAAGCCGAATATGTAAGCGCTGGAAAGGCATGTCAACAAGCACTATGAATGAAACAAGCTCTCATAGACTATGGCGTTAGGTTAGAAAATGTTCCTATTATGTGCGACAACAAAGGTGCTATAGATTTAAGTAAGAATCCTGTTCAACACTCTAGGACTAAGCCATGTAGAAATACAACGCCACTTCCTTCGTGATAACGTACAAAAAGGAAACATAACTATAGAAAAGGTTGCATCAGAAGATAACATTGCGGATATATTCACTAAACCCCTTAAGCGCGAACTATTCAACCACCTACGTTTAGGATTAGGAATGATGGAACAAATTGACTAAATTTTATTGCATTTACATTACTTATTTATTGCATAAAATCGATTTTCCTTTTCTTCTCTTCGTATCTGAGTCTAGGAATCTATTTCGCACAAAATTAAAGATTTGGAAATAACATTCTATTGCATAAACATTTTTATAAAACCCAATCTATTTTATTCAAACAATTCTCACTTCTAGGAAACACATGAAAACCATTTTCTTGCATTGTTGAATAATGCTAAAAACATCTTCTAAAATTATGCATTAAATCTCACATGAATTTTCAAAATATATAATCTAATATATACCATTGACATTCATGAATTGAGCAAAATCGAATCAAGGAGAATTTGGATTGCTTCTTAGGATATCATTATCTTTGCATTAGGAGTCGAAGTAATCACGTCTCCACATTTGTTGCATATAGGCACACACTAGGACAAAGTCACAAATAATATTGTCACATTTGTTCCATCAATAGTTTCTCACTCTCTAGTTGCCTTTGCCATTGCACTAAGATAGTTCTACTAGGAAGAATGACTTGCTTATTTGTCCTTTTACTTAATTGTTTTTGCATGCATGCTTAGTTGTACCGAGCGTGGAAGCCCGCGCATTGCTGCGGGAGTGCCGTGTACATAAATTAATTTCCCAACTTCTCAAGTGCAATCGGCGTGAACACTTTCCAACCTATCGACAATCATATAAAATCCCTAGGGTAGAGAAGAATTTGTATGCATATTTTTTGGTATTGCATCTAAACTTTTGCATAATTTACCCAAACTTTTGTATTATTTGTTGAAAAAGTGTTGCGACATGTGGTGATAGAAAAGTGTAGAAGTAATCATTTGCTCTTAAAACTGATTACTTAATCCAAAGATTCCAAAGCGTGAATAAAAGACAATTACATTACAGGTCGTCTTCTACTCTCGCGTAACTGATTTGCCACAGCTCTGCATCCTGTGTTTGAATGCATTCATTTGCATACTGAGGGATCTTTGAAAGATCGATCCTTGTGCCAATAAAAGCGCATGAAGATCCATTTGGAATCTTGTCATGTTCTGCATCATTTATTGTTTCCGGTTAATCATACTTAAATGTAAAAAAAATGAACATAAAATGTTACGGGTTGGCTAAACACATTTTGACCCAAACCTATTTAACCATTAGCCAGCCCGTCCAACTTGGCCAATATGTAAATAACTTATAACAGGAGAGGATCTTACTGATTTAATCCTTCACGGAAGCTCGATAACATGAATACCCATTCGTTACAACATCAAGATGACTAACACTTAAGCCGTGACGTATGAACAGCTGCTGTAAAGAAATAAATGGTGAGAATTTAAACCCGTTCTCATGCAAGCAAACCTAAATCATCCTGCTAAATAACAGGAAACAATACATGATATCATGAATTCCTATGAGTCAAAATTGAATATGATTTTGAGACAGAAAATTAGGTTTTTTCTTCTGCTATAAAACTTCAGACGGTCAAACACATTCAATAAAATACGCCAAGGTTACCTAAATTCTGTAGAAGTGTCTATCGACAAAGTAGTTTTTCCTCAATAAGAAATAACCTGATAATACATTGATCATGCCATAAAATTTGTCGCATCCCATCTCGCACTCGTAACTCCACTGACTGTCTCCAGCTTCAATGGTAGTGCACCACATGTTCTGCAGCATCATGAAATACACAATTGGCTTTAGTCAGGAGTTGAAGAAAAGTATAAATGATCTTAGTGGACCCATAAGCAAGATTCATTTATTCCAACGGTACAAATAGTTGTAAGTTACTGTAAAGGTCATGTAACGGGTAAAAAAGAGCACGTGGTTGAAGCTTGTTTGTCCGGATGGTACGTGTGTATAAGAAATAAGAATAGTTTCTTTTTCCGATGGCAAACATTCGATTGCAGAATGTGTAAAAAAACAAAAACAGTTAGAAACCATGTAGGTCGCAAAGGATTTATATATTACACGCTAAAGTCAATCGCGAAGAAAGTTAAATTAACACATCCGTGTATAAAATTATATATCTATTAGAGAGATTGATGTTCTCATCAATTAGACATATCTGATATAAAGCATAAAGCATACTTGATCAAAACCAAAAAGATTCAATATTTATAATAATAAAGAAAAAATTGAACCTTGCAATAAAGAGATAATCAACATGTCTCACCTAAGCGCGCTATTTCAGTAGTCAAACGCACCTACTTCAGCCCCCATTTGAGTAGCCAGATGCACCCATCTCATGGCCCATTTCAGCCTCCAATCCAACACTAATTTCAGTCCTTAAATTGACCAATTTTAGCTACCACTGCAGCCCCCAAACACACACATTTCCGGCCCATTTCGTCACCCAAATTGACCAATATCAGGCTCTAAACGCACCCATTTCAGTACCCAAACGCATTAGTTTTAGCTCCCATTTCAGCAAGCCAATCCCACACCCATTTCAGCTTCCCAGTTGAGGTATTTGAGCACCCCGAAGCCACCCATTTCAGCCCCTAGTTCATCCTCGGAAATTAACAATTGTTCCTCCACTGAATACAGTCCTGCAAAAACACATGATGTCAAAAAACATCTGGGCCATATTCTTGAGGTTAAATGTATTTAAGATCAACCCATTCGTTAAGAACCGGAAGTTGGTCACCAAAATTAGCCGTCCATTTCCGAAGACCATCATAAGGCCATCTCGAATCCAAGTCATCTGCACGGAACATCAGCACATAAGGTAGACCCTTTAGCGCAATTCGACACGTTAAACAAAAAAATAACCTTCCGACACACTTTACAAATGCATCTTAACACATTTGGACATGTTACCTTGCAAATTAACCATAATCACCTTTTTCTAAAGAAATCTAAACCCAAATGTGCCAATCTACGGCAATTCCTTTTTCGTAAAACGATGAAATAATTGAATATTAATCAGTACATAAATGAAGCCAAATGTCAAAGTCAATAAACCCAAATTCCATATACAAAACCCACACCTCAATGGAATTCGATGCCGTCTCAAAATCAATAACATAAGCATCCTACTTTCTTCCATGTTACTTACCATAAAAGGCCTGTGTCTAAATCAATTAACGACAAACTACATTTAACCTATTTAACCCACTTAAATGGTCCCTTTATAAACATACTTCTAAATGTACAAAATCAGACACATTTATGAAAAATTGCATCTCAGATAAACTAATTAATAAGAAATCTATCATCAAAAATCAATTTAATTTTTTCCTTTTTTCAAAGGACATAAATGCTATAGACTGTTACCTGAAAACAAAGAGTCATTTTCATCGCTTTCAGTACTTCCTGAAAGTCACCAACGTTATGTTGGTATGTAGCCATCCTTGCAGAGCGAGATTCAGTCGACCATTTCCATCCTGATCTGAATACAAAAACTGAAAAAATCAAAAGCCTATTATTGAGCTTATTGATACTAATATAAATAACAATAAGCATTAGTAGTTAAAGTCAATATTGGCATTTACAAAATCTAACAGGAAAATCAGTTAGAATGTTGCATCTACTTTAATTTTTTTTAATGTTCAAAGTGGATGTGATGACATGAGAGTTGCGAACACACATACCCACATGACCGGATGTACTGTGGTTGTTTAGTTTTAACTTGGTCAGATTATGAGGCTCCTTCGAGTACCTTACCTACAAATATTAACAAAAAAATAGTTTTAAACATATCATAATCCAAAATTAACGAAAACTCTTGGAATCATACCATCTGGATCTTTCTGTAATTAATAAATTTTTCAGATTCACAAACAAAGCCTCTTTAAGTAGAATCAATTGGATGCGGTCGAAGATTTCCCTTTGCTTTGACCTTATTCTTCCCCACCTTCTTCCTCATCTTGTTGAGCTTTTCCATCAGTAAAACTTCACACTTTTTATCCTCCAAAGTTGATGGTGGGTTTCAAGGGTTTCGGTGGTGAAGAATTGTGTCAATTGTGTTAAGTGGTAACATGAGAGATACGGTTCTTGTTTGATGAGAATTTTTTGGGTTGTGTGTGGGGAAGTTTTGAGAAAGATCTGTGGGTGTAAGGGTTTGGTAGCAAAATGATAAGATGGAGGAGCTGCTGGAATTTTCTAGGAGCGGAGAGGAAGTGTGGTGGAAAGTGGGCTAGTATAGTATAAAGTGAGTATTACAGCAGCTCAACGGACCAAAACAGTGCACAAAACGGGAAATTTTGTAATGAACAGTGGTTCAAACAGTTTTCTTACGGAACGGTGCTACAGTACTCCGTTGTACTTCCACCAATAGAGTCTCAAAACGTATGTACCATGTCTGAAACTTTTACAGTACAATTTATCTAATTATTGTTAAACCTTTGTACGAAGTCTTTGTGAGCCACATATTGCACCTTAATCATCCGGTAATAACATCCTTAAGAAACGTACTTTTAACAGCCCAAAAAATGGGTTTTAGTATATATTATAATTATATTACATGCTAAATTGCCATAAAGAGTTGAGCTTGCTTGAAACCAACCTAAAAACACAACCCTTTCTACAATATTCTGCCAAAAAACCCATTCTGGCAGACTAGAAATCACCAGATGGGCGGCCCCCTTAATTCATAAGGCAGCCCCCTTAATTGTTAAGGGGACCAGCCTTCAAATAAGGGGACCAGCCATCTGTAGGTCGAGTTTACAGAATCTTTTTCTGCTTTTTAGCCCATTTTACCCTACACTTCCCAAAATTCACAAACATATTTTGTCCTAATCCTTCAAACAAACATTAACCATCCATAATCACATAAATCTCACACTATAAATACCCCATTTCTCAAACTCTCCACTCATCACATCATGACTTCTCCAAACAAACCAAAACCAAAAGCCTCAAGGCTAGCAAGGATGACCGAAAAACCCTTTTGGCGAAGAAAAAGCCCTTGAAACAAGTCCATCACAACCAATGAAGTTGGTAATCAATCAACACCTCCAACTACTTACTTCCCAAACTATACTCCAAACCCACAAGGACATTCCTTTGATCCACTTTACAAACCATACAACATTGGCCAAACATCCTCCTTCATTCCAAGCTACACATCTCAACCTCAAGCCAAATAAAATGATCCATATCAATTTGGTCAACCATCAAACTACACCTCCAACAACTTCACTTCCAACTACACAACTCCTCTTCATCCATACCAAACAAATGACTCACTCCACATTGCCACGGAAAAGCAAAAATTCCGTGAAGAAATCAACCAAATCCATGACCTAAATGATCTCCTTGCTATGCATCTTGCACAACGCAGCAAAGGGCAACCTCCATCATCTCCCTATGCAAATTGCTTACCCCACTCTCTCAACTTGGATCAAGTTACAAACCACACCCACTATTTCCCTTGTTGCATCTTCGTCCAAAAACAAATCCTCTATTTGAGCGAAGATATTTCTTGGATCGAATATCTTCTAACTCGTCCTCATCAATACCTCCCTTAACACGATACAACATTGTTAGATCCACCTCTTCCGCTCCATACCCTACTCCATACCCTTCTCCATCAAACAACTAAGCTTTATGCTTATGTTCCCCTCAAACAAATAAATACATTCAACCGTGTGTTGCAAACAAGTCCAAGAGCTCTCTTTGGCAATTTAGGACCATTTTGTTTCTTTTCTTTTCTTGTAATCAATATGCTTCAAGCGTATTGAATGTTGTAATGATGCTCATATTTATGACCATCTTAAATGCTTGAATGAATTAGCTTTCCATGTTTGCTTTATTCTTGCTTTGCATATATATATCTTGTACTCTTAACATGTTTTTGTAGCCAAGCATTTCATAGCTCGATTCCTTGGTGCCCTCGAATGAGGGGAAGCACACATCAAGGGGGAGCTTTCTACCCGTCTAACTTCATTTATGAAGCTAGTCGACATAACCTTTTTGATTCTACAAAAAGGGGGAGAAGTGAATATAAACTCACTAAATACTTGCCTAAAAAAATTAATTTTTAGACTTAATTAGTTTAGGTTTTGTAATCATCAAAAAGGGGGAGATTGTTGATATAAATAATGCCTAAAAACATTATTAACATTTATCGATATCTCTATGTTTTGATAATCACAAAACGTAAACCCATTGAACTAAAAAATAAGACGTAAACAAGTATTTAGTCGTAAATATTCTCTTTATATTCAAGTTACTTAAGGTATGAATAAACAAAATGTTTATTGCATTCTATGATCAAGGAACATTTTTCTTAAACACTAGACTTTTCATAAAATGTCAGAAAACATTTTATATTTTTTACAAAATCATTTTTGGAAATAAAAGAATATGCTTAAATCATTATAATTATATAAATTCAAATTTTCAACCAAAAATGGCAAAAGTAGTCCAAAAAAAATTCCCCACAAAAAGACAAAGCTGGGCAACGGTTCTGGAGGGCGGCCCCCTTAATTTACTAGGCGGCCCCCTTAACTATTAAGGGGACCGGCCCCTTAATTAAGGGGACCGGCCACGCTCCTGAGCCCCCCAACTTTGCCTATAAATACTGGACTATTCCTGCATTTTTTCTTACCTTTTGCACTCTAAACTTTCTGATCTAAATCTCCATTTCTATTCTCTTAAATCCTTTGATCATATAATCATAAGCTTTTGTTTCCAAGTGATCCAAGCTTCAACCTTTCAAGTGCAAGAGAAGAATACTTCAATCCTTCAATAAAAGAAGTATTACAACTTGTTGTGACCTCCACATCCAAGTTGTTTTTGCATCATCACCTATATATTATTCATCCATTTTGTGTATAAGTTGTGAATATTAGATAGAAGTAAGCATAAGGTTTTGGGTTAGTAAGGTGTGTAGGTAGAGAAGTTTTGAAGTGATTGTGGTATGCAAGTACTGTAGGTGTGGAGAAGAAGTAGTGTAATTAAGTAGTGCTTAGGTGTGAAGAAGTTGTGAAGTAGGTGTGAAGAAGTTGTGAAGTAGTTGTGAAGAAGTTATGAAGAAGTTGCGTTGTGGTGTGTAAGCTTTTCTCCGCCATAAGGGAGCTTGTTGACATAGTGAAGAAAACTCTCGAGTTAAGTGCTCAGGGAGTGGAGTAGGGGGAAGAGGTGCTTCGTAACCAAACCACTATAAATCTCTTGTCTCGCGGTTCGATCTTTCCATCTCTTAGTTTTCATATTACTTGCTTTGTTGTTCATTTCATATACATACTTATATATATTTATTCATATAGTGCGAGAGTAGATTTCACATAAACTAGAATCAACATTTCTGAAAAAAAGTTTTTATAAAAATAAAAAGACATAAAAATATTCAACCCCCTTCTAGTTTTCCACACACCCCTTGATACAAACAAACCATCCCACCACCTCTTTGCCATGTTCCTTAACATACTCGTTCCATATATAATACGATAATCTATAGGACAACGACTTACACGGAACACCCCTTCTATTTCTGATAACCAACGCGCACTCACAATCGTGAAATTCTTATAATCATAATCTTCTTTCGACTTGGAAGCGCAAGTATAGCTGATTCCACGGTTCTAAGGGGCTCAATATGTACAGGTGTAGTTTCTGGTTCTTTTAAAAAACGTTTATTAAATTCTTCCTCTACAACACTTGGTAACCTCTCACTAACCGCCCTATCCACCAACTCCTATATTTTCCCTAGAAAGAACGGCTCAAAACTCTCAAGGGCCTTGCCAATTTGCTCGGCCATACTACCCCTTTAATATCCGGGGCCCTCTTTTTCTTAATATTTACTTTGCTCATTATGATCACCGCCCTCGTCTTCAGGACTTGGGCCACCTCTCTCTCCATGACTCACATTCTCTTGATCCGTCATCTATAATATAAACAATCATACAATCAACACATAATACATTCCTAACACTAGCCTACCTTTGGTCATTTCGTTACACATTG
>LBNU01005756.1:80846-110593 GCA_014162995.1 Artemisia annua | reverse complement strand
AAGCATAGTCCACCCACAGTATTCGACATTAATATACGCATAGAACACCATGCATAATGTGCGATTATAAGGCACCACATATGCATTATCCAACCTGATTCCTCGTCGATATGTGCCCGACCCTATGTCATGCCTACGATAGTGAACGTACACTTTGGCATCTGTATATGTATGCTGACAGTAATCCTTTGGGAATTGCTTTTTACAATTGCCATTGCCAACGGTGCATGGTGCAGAGGGATATGCATGGCCGCACGGGCCGTGCATCATTAGCTCAGAAATAACTCTAAACCCTTCTGGATCTTCCACATGATTAGGAAGTTCTGCACTTACGTATGCATCTATTTCATTTTCATAAGTCTGAGGCAGCTGACGTTCTGTCCATAATAATATATGGCAATGCGGAAGACCCCTCTTTTGAAATTCAACCGTGTAAAGCACTACAATCAATAAAATACCAAAAACAAATTAGAGCGTGCCTTTTATACAATTACAGCCACACATAAAATTATTTAAATGAAAAGTAAATTAGAAAGCAGAAGCCAGGAATTACCTGCAACCACTCTGCCGAAAATCCGTTCATCCCTTATGAACTTTATCAATGCATGGATCTTGCGCTCGAATACCCTATCTACAACATCAGGCCTGTCGGCTGCTGTTAATATGGGGAAGCTATCCATATACTCTTGAATCTCTGGCCACTTAACGTTGCAAGTGAAAGTGACAAAAAATGTAGGGTTTCCGTGTACACGGCATATAGCCAATGCATCTAGATAATGACTGTACATGTAACGTGGACCACCAGTGAAAGATGCTGGTAGTATAATGCGAGATCCAATGGTACGACCATCTCTGTCACCCCTAGAAATAGCATCGTAGATACCAGATAAATACTCCGTCCGTATATCATTTTGCTTGCGCCTTATAAAATCTGTTCTATCCTGCTCGATGACACAATATGCATTCACAACGTATTGCTGGAAAAGTCTACCAGCCCGGGTAATCAGGCTCTGCCTTCCAACTCTGTCAAACAATTGATATGCATAGTACATCTTCATAGTCATCTTCTTCTGTGGTTCTGTATCCAATGGATCAGTACTCGTTAGTGTCAGATTCAAATGATAACCCTCTTCTCCATAAATAAAAAGAAGAGGAAACTGTAGTGACATGTATTGCGGATGCAGCTTGTTTACACTTTCAGGTTCTCTGGAATGACGCTCTATGACAATGTCATAGTCTGTCATGCACTCCGGACCGCCTTCATACACAATAGCCCCTATAGTATCAGCAGTAGGTAATTCATATTGGTTTGAACCGGCAACGCCAAACAACCTAATCTGGAAATTAGGTATAGTAGCCTCGCGTAATTTATCTCGGGCGGTTCTGAATAGGTGAACCAACGCGTTATTATCATTGAAAAAATCAACCAGCCCCTCAACAATGTCCTCCCGTAATCTCTGCCTTTCATGTGGGTCGAAATGCGAAAGCCTATTTTGCACCTCATGGTCTGTGTCGTAAACGTACATCTGTAGAAACCGTGGAGTTTCATCGTTTTCAGGACAAAACCCACCAATCCAGTGGTAGATTTGGCCTGAAACCCTGAATACATACGGCCCTCTACCAGTGTTGATAGAGTTGTCAATAGTTGCGCCAAAAGAGGTCATTGCAAACATTTGATTGTACGCTCTTATATTATCCATAAAATGCCTGTCTGAAAACAAATCGGTAATGTACACCGGATAGTGGCGAGGTGTGTGTAGCAATACACGGCCACGTGAGCAGCATTTTCCATACTGTGGTGGCGCAGATACCGGCAGACCTGTAAGCCTTTCTTCTAGCCAGAACATCGCACAACAATGCTGGCATGATTGGTCAGATCTTCCAAAATATTTATATTCTGCTGGTGCCCCTGTAGTGAAAAAACAAACCAAGAAAATTACAAAAAACAAACAGAGCTTATAAAAAAGTATACGCTAAATAAATTTGAAAGTGAAAAGAGAAACACCAACCTTGTCGCTGTGGTGGGGCAATTGGTCCCTGCACGGGTGAGCTATCAGCTCGTGTTCCATAAGCTGTGCCTACAACAGACCAAAGTAACTTACTATACTCTCTTTCTAAACAATGGTAACAACTGCAGCGTGCAACTATGTAATGGAAGTAACTGATTGTGTAATACAATAAGTAGCAATAGCATATGAGAACACATACGGTATATTGCAGTGTACAACACCAGATACTGAATGCACGTACGCTTAGCTAGACACACAGTATTAGACAACATTGTCGATTAAGAGGCGCTCATTAAGCCTTAAGAATACGGTAACCAAAAAAGACACATCAAATGACCCAACAGTCTAAATATATGTCTAGGTCTTAAACATGGCGAAACTTTCCCATGGTTGAAAACACATGCTGTAGACCGCACTCTGTTACTGCTTTATAAGTAACCCTAAAACACAAACAAAAAAAAAGTTTGCAGCTGGTTTGGCTTAAAGGCTGTTGTATCACAACAATGTAGCTAAAAAGACAGGGCATAATCTAGTGTACATACCAGAATTTGAACACCGCTGACTGGCTGCTGTGTAGGATGAACCTGAAAAGAACGTCTGTATTAAGTTAACAGAACATACAAACCGGCATGCATATATGAGTACCTTAAATATAAAGATTAACTAAGTGTGTATATTACGTGCCCGCCGTCTACGCATTATACGTGCTGAAGCGCGCAAGGAGTTTGAATTAGCATCAGATGAGCCTAAAACAGAAAATACAAAATAATATATGACCCTTACTAAAAATAACAGAGTGAACACTGAAGAATACATAATAACACACCATACCCGATCCCGAAAAATCTAACACCATTGGGACAGCAGATGAACCTTGTTGAATGCGAGCTCCAGCATGACTCGTAGATGGGCCTGTATAAAACTTGTTGCATCGTAATTGAAGAAAACACAACTAAATGTATAAAGCAACATAAAGAAGGCAAAGCAAATAATGTACCATCATAGCCAGCTGAGGGTTGCGCATTGTCAACAGTATTTGATATAACCTGACCAATTGTAAACGCAGAAACTAAACCATTGGCTGCTATGACTTGTACAGGTGTAGAAGCAAAAGCATCCCTATCCAACTGAGTAGCAGCTGTCGGGCCCTCAACATCAGAAGACAATAAATTTGGAGCAGCAGGATTCGCGAATTGCATGGTAGATTCTGCAAACATGTTCGCAGATATACCTAGGTTGCGTACGCCAACCATTCTAGTAGTCTGACCACTGGATCCACCCAAATGGTTGGCAGCTAACAAAGGTGAGTCGTCTACAACTCCAGAGGCATGGCCAACCAATTCCTGAGGGTCCTCTAAGACCATCTCTGTTGCAACGTTATTCCGCACAGCCTTCTTCTTGATTCTCATGGTGAACCACGTTTGAACAACAAAACCCGCAAAAAAAGCAACGAAAAGGAAGCACAGAAACATGTAACACAAACCACTACGAAAAAGCATATAGATCTACATAAACAAAGAACCTTAGATGCAAGTACGTATCTCTTAGAAACACAAAGCAGCAAATAACGTAACACAAAAGCATAGAAACATGCGCACACAGATGCAACACACAACAAAGGAACATGCCAACCTTATTGACGAAGCAGCAAATACACAGAATGATCGGAAAAGTGATGACTATGCAAAGCTGAAGCGGTGATAGTTATCTATTATGTAAAACTATCATTAAAAAATTAACATGGTAAATACACAAAACATGCACCAGATGACATGTAACAGGAATGGGCTTAAAACAGCCCACACGTAAGGCCCGTAATATACTATATTTAAATGGTCATCAAGTCTTTTAGTATATATAGATAANGTGATTTGCCCAAAGTTTCACCCACAGTCCCTGAAAGTTAAAAGTTGCACGGATAGTCCCTATCTTTGAAAAGAATAACACTCATGGTCCCTCCACTTAACTGGCGTTATTGGCTTCCGTTATCTTTTACACGTTAGTCCCTTTTGGTTAAATATCGTTGCATCGTTAGTCCTTTATAATAACAGCCGTTTATAATTTAAAGTTTTTCGACTTTTCTTACGTTTTCATCCGTTTTTATACGTTTTCATGCGTTTTAATCCGTTTTCGTCCGTTTTTATATGATTTCGTCCGTTTTTCTTACGTTTTCATCCGTTTTCATGAGTTTTTATATGTTTTCGCTCGTTTTTCTTACGTTATTGTTTGTTTTCCTACGTTTTCATCCGTTTTTATCCGTTTTCGCTTGTTTTTATACGTTTTCCTTTCTTTTTCTTACATTTTCATACGTTTTTATCCATTTTTATACGTTTTTATCCGTCTTCGTCCATTTTTATCCGTATTCAAGCTTCGTAAGATGAGTATGACTATGCTCAAAACTTTGATCAAAGATCGGAATGGAGAAACGAGGTTGATATTTTGCCTAGATCAATTTCTGTTCAATTTTTATCCGTTTTTGTCCGTTTTTATAGGTTTTCATCTGGTTTTATCCGTTTTCGTCTATTTTTATCCGTTTTTGTCCGTAAGCCACCCCCACCACCAATGAAAAAAACCAATTTTTTTTCAATTTTTTTTTCTAAATTTTTTTACGAAAAAGTTTTTTAAAAAATTATTTTTGGTAAAAAAAAGTTTCTAAAAAAAATTCTAAAATAAAAAAGATTCTGAAAAAATTTCAAAAAAAAATCAAAAATTATTTTTGGTAAAAAGAAAGTCTCGAAAAAAAATTTCTAAAAAAAAAGATTATGAAAAAAATTTCAAAAAAAAAAATTGATAATTATTTTTGGATTCTTTTTTGAAATTTTTTATAGAATCTTTGTTATTTTAGAATTTATTTTAGAAACTTTTTTTACCAAAAATAATTTTTTAAAAACGGATGAAAACGTAGGAAAACAAACAATAACGTAAGAAAAACGAGAGAAAACGTATAAAAACGCATAAAAACGTAAGAAAAACGGACGAAATCGTATAAAAACGGACGAAAACGGATTAAAACGCATGAAAACGTATAAAACCGGATGAAAACGTAAGAAAAATTCGAAAAACTTTAAATTATAAACGGTCGTTATTATAAAGGACTAACGATGCAACGATATTTAACCAAAAGGGACTAACGTGTAAAAGATAACGGAAGCCACTAACGCCAGTTAAGTGGTGGGACCATGAGTGTTATTCTTTTCAAACATAGGTACTATCTGTGCATCTTTTAACTTTCAGGGACTGTGGGTGAAACTTTGGGCAAACCACAGGGACCATCTATGTAATTTACTCTAGTAAGAAATCATTTGTAATCGGTACACTACAACATTTGTTTAATTTTTACCATAATACCTTGTAGTAAAAACGAGCAGGTTTGCCCGCGCGTTGCTGCGGGGATGCTTTATCGATGCATAGAACATTTGTGATAATGCATATGTAGGTTTATTGTCATCTTTAATGGACTGAAGATTATTTTGTGCAAGACAAAAAACACACAATGATTTGATATGCTTTATAATCACATTCAATGGCAGCATCATGCATGATTTGATATTATAAATTGAGATCGGCTTTGCCGTGTTAAGTGAACTTGCACATAATAATAATCATCAAATACTAAATATCGCTTAAACATACACATATCAAAAAGGGGAAAAGACACCATAGTAGAAGAATACTACTTCGACTACACATTATGTTAACCACTCATTCTCCTACAAATATCATTCTTGCAACTTTAACTTTCAATTTGAAGGCATCTTCCAATTCCATATGATCCCTATCCCACCAACTCTTTGAATCCAGATTTTAGCCCCAAACTGACATCTAAGAACACAGGGTCCCAGATTCATCTCATTCTTGCTTCTGTGCATCAGTTATTGGTATAATATCTTGTCAACCCCTTCTATCAAAAATATGAAAATGCATCAAAATAGATATGAGTAACAGTGTCTATGGGCATGGACATGTAACTAAAACATCTTAAGAAATTACATTGGGCACTCAAGTTCGAGAATAAGCACTAAGCTCTGCTAGACATATCTTATCATATTTTAGGGAGCTTTAAACTGTGAAACGACTCAATAGTTACTGAAATACATTTGTTGAGTGCAGAGACCAGTGGGCCACCAAATAAGATTGATAGCCAGAATCTTTCTCAGCCATAATCGTAATCCTTTTTACTTTAGCATTCGCTGCTCGTACACATTAGTCACATAGATCTTTTATCAAAAAAGAACTTTACACTACATATCAGATACCATTATGACAACTTAGTTATTTTTACACATATATTGCTATATATTAGTCCCATACACTTCTGATGCATACGATCCATACTAACCTTTGTGTTTTACCATTTTAATTTAAAAAATTATGATCTAATAGATGCGAAATTATTTGGTCTAATAATATTCCATGCTAATAGCAAGAAAACATTTATCCAAGCACTAAAAGTCATTATTACGAAGTCAATTTTAACTATCAGCCATCTAAACACCACTAAGTTCCATTAACAATTAAAATGCACATATACCTGGGGTCAACTCGATAAGTAGAAGCAGCCTATCTCTCCTTACAAAAATATTGCACTGGTTCATCCCTTGGGCCCGACAAAATTTTAAGAAAAAACTGAAAGAGAAAAAAATGTTCAAACTTGCTAATTAGTAGAATAAATAAACGTTTTAAAGATGTTTAAGAGACGAATCGTTAACTACCTGTTTCAATGAAATGATAGAAGTTATTTGCAGTTAAGACACTTTGCTGGTGTTTCAGTGATCTATCATTTTGCTTTAAACGACTACCAAGAAAGTCAAAGAGACAGCCTTTTAAAGTAAATGCATAACTAATGAAAAAAACTTGGCAATCAGCTTGTACTTTCATTATTGTAGCGGCAATCTGGAAATGAATTACCAGATAAGTGGTGTTTGGCATTATGATTGAAATTGATTTAAATTAAATCCAAATGTCGACCCTTAGCACCCGTTTTTCCTTTCACATCAACCTTTTTTTTACCCGTTTACCAAGTGTCTCATATAAGCTAAATGATTAATTTATTTTATGGCATGTGCAACTAATAATTTCTAAACCAATATACTGCAGCAACAGTTAAACTTATACCTGGAAAATGTCCCATTACTTTAAGGATCCAAAAATGACGTTGACTGTACAGAAAGGTCTTCCACAGGCCGCGAAAACAGGTAAATAAGATTTATTCGCCCTGAAAAATAAAACCAATGTCAAATTCATTATACCCAAACCCGACCATTTTGCGGGGCATCCGTGTTTATGTTTATTAGAATTATGTATCAATTTTAGTTTGTAATTTTGTACAATAAAGGTTATTGTTGTTCAATGGCATGTTTTTTCAAAGTTTAGTAAATAGACATACATGTGGTATTGGCAGCTCATTTGCTTCCATTCCAAATCTCTTGCTATCATCAATTTGAATTTTCACAAATGAATCAACATACTCTGGTAATAATACTAACATTGTGCTAGGTTGGCAAGTTGATTATGATTTCAGCAATGACGCGTTCTTGACCCAACTTGTTAGTCACCACAACAAACGGAGCTGAAAAAGTATGAATCACTATAAGTTAATGGAAAAAGTATGAATCACTATAAGTTAACTCTATCTTATTAGTACATGTTAAGCATAACATAAAGGTATGAGTAGGTCGACACTGGTTTAGTTTTATCTCTAAGGGTCAAATAGGTTAAAAAAAATGGTTTAATTGCGCAACAGTCCATTTACGATACACTTTTACCTGAATAGCTTTTCTTGTATCTTTGCAACAATCGCAAGTTTTTTTTACCCGTTACTAAATTGGTAGACCAACTCATCTAAACACGGTATGCAACCTCAAATCAACTATTGAAAACTATAAATAGATAAGCAACTTTAATAAGCAATCGCAAACACCCATTTGTGGTTAGGCTACCTCAATTATTTAGTGGCCTTTTTTTGTCGATATTTTTCTTGGGTGTCTATAATGTACGCGTGTGTCCAATAACCTTTTGCTCAGTTATCAGCAAGACAATAAAAATAGTTATTTTCAGGGTTACCTTAAGCTGCTGTGTTTTTACTACAGATAGTCTTTCAATGAGTGACTGATCGCCTAACCTGCAATAAGCAGACACCAAACACTCATCACATTAGCTTGTTAATCAAAATGAACATTTATAAAATTGATAATCTGACTATCAAGAGCTAAGGAGCTCATCGGGTTAAGTTTAATGATGAGCTTAGCTCTCTGAAAGAATGATTTAGCTTCAAAAACAATAAGGACATAAGTAGGCTAATCAACATAATCCAAACACCGTAGGCAAGTAAAATTGGCTATACACATAAAACTCATAACATTTTTATCTGTTATTTTTTTGTGATCATAAAATTAATAATTTTTGTTTTGTTTCTGCTTATCTGCTATTTTTTCGGGTTAAGCAAAAAAGAGAATTTACTTTTTAAGAGGCTTGTAAAACAATAAGCTGAGACATTTTGTCATCCATCCAAAGTTTTAAGCAGAAAAAGTCGAAACCAAGATTAGAAAAACAAAGAAAGCTGATAAGCAGTTTCTACAACACAACGAAAATTAACAACATTAGAAAACAACAGCAGGACCGCAAACAATATCATCAGTTGAACAAAACTCCCAATCATACAATCCTAGCAATCCTAGCAATCCTTATTTTATCGAATAATAAGCAAATAAACATAAACAATTTGGAATACACCTATCTTCACAACCAAATACTATAGTGCTTAATTAATTTTTTATGACGAATTATTTGCAGAAATAATTATAATATTTAAAGCAGATTCATAAAAATTAAATTACCTTGATCTTTCAAAAAACCAACAATCCCTTCAAATCTTCCGATCTTCAAGCCTCTATATCAAAAAGTTTAAAAAAAATGTTTTAACATACAACCATCAATGAAGTTAAGAAAAAGAAAAGATTGTACCCTTACGATAACTATTTGTTTAAAAACCATCTTCTTTGTTATCCCTTTTGCTGCTGGACCTTTTTATCAGATCGCAAGGCTGAATCACATTTTTTAAGCTTTTCAGAAAGATGTGTGTGTAGAAGATTTGAGTAGTGTGTGTTTGGGGGAAGTAATTATCAAGAAGATGAAAATTTTTTCTAGAGAACTCTAGGTAGTTGATTGTACAACGTTAGGTCTGCCATAGAGGGTTAGTCATCACGCTTATTGTATGATGCAAGTGATTAAGGGGCTTAATATGTGAACAGTAAAACCCCATATGTCTCTTGGCCAATGGGCTTTTGCCAAAGTGTTGTCTTACCACTGTTGGGCCTTTGACTTGGTCTAATAACAACATCTCAACCAATAGCAATGAGGATTAGACACTAATAAAGGGTAAAACAAAAAATTTGCAACACAATTAGTGTCACATCATGTTTGCCTATTATATATATTGATAACGAGTAGGGCACCAGTCCGCCGCGTTGCGGCGGGGTGTTGTAGTTGTCGGGGAGTTTAGGTGACATTTTAAGATAGAATATTAGTCTCGTTATTGGAGTGATGTATATGTTTGTTTGTAACTAAAATAGATAACGTTTTGTTTTGCAATTTTGCTTTGGTAATCTACCTAATATAAACAACAACGCATACAACAATGACCAAAGAAGATAAACATATAATGTAACATGCAAGAGCTAAATGGCAAAACAAAAAAAACAGCAAACAAATGAAACATTAATTAGAAGTATGAATACCTTTTGAAGCAAAGCCTGTGTTGATGAGCTGTGTTTCTTAGCTTGACGTTTCCTTTTCTTTTTCTTCATGCGTTTTTTTGAGCTTTTTGTTGGTGATGTCCAGCTCCAATGTATATGAAAGTGGGTGTGGAGAAGCTTCTTCCTTGGAAATACAAACATCGTACATGTAGTTGGTATAACAAAAAAATTATAATCACATGAAAATTAATCCATGCTTAGATGTTTGACACATATTCTGGTTCGTACAATGCGTATGATAATATTAGGTTTTTAAAAGCTTATCACCGTAGTATTTTGTTTTGGCAATGGGCCAACAATGGCGTTGGGTTACTGCACATATAACAGGCCCAAAAAAAAAACAGAGCCCATACACATAAGCGACGTCGTTTAGAGTGCCATTTAATTATATACGAGGTGGGCGACGACTCGCCGCGTTGCGGCGAGGCATTTTTTCATGTCGATGACTATTGCACGGTATTGTTTTTAAGTAGATAGTAGGTCGGTTTTTGTGTTATTGTATCTTGCAAGCCCATTAGTGTTTTAGTGCGAGTTTCAGGATCTGTTTTGGCATGCAAAAATACCACCTCTAAAAGTTAAGATGCATGATTAGTTACCTATTACACTACTACACACTAATGTTTTGTACAGTCGTCAACTCCACCCTAATACTTCATACTAACTACTACGTACTTCATACTAATGTCCTTGGGTGACAGAAATAAGAGTATGTTGATAATGATTATATCAGGAAAGTAAAATACAACAATTGTCGCTTATATTTTAGGCGGATAAGCACTTTACATCAGCAGATTCTAAACACCCCTTACAATGAATCATATTTCTGCCACATAAAAATGTCCATGCATAAATAAAATCCCTATCACTGCACAGAGAGTTACGCCTACCTGCTTGAAGTAAATAAGAATTTTCCCAGGCTCCCTCCGCTTGGTAAAAGCTATCTGTAATTAAGGTGTCCAGGCCCTGCAAATAGACATACGAAATTTATGAGCATCCGAATTTACATCCGTCTATCAGGAAATAAGCTAGTCACACTTACTATTGACCTAATTAGACTGATACGCCATCAACAAAACTATATATTTCACAAACATAAGTAGAGTCTTAACAAATTAATGTACAAACAATAGTACAACAATGACTACGCTTAAAATGATACTATATATTCAACTGATAAAAACAAAATGAAGTGAAATCGAAGCATTTAGCATAAGGTCCTTAGTCTTGACAAAGCAAAAGAACTACATCAATCTACAATACTACAACAGTAACTACACTTAAAACGAAAGTATATATTCAACACATAAAAATAACAAACTGAAGTGAAACCGTATGTCAACACCTTGTACGCCAATACCTGACGAATTTGTAAGTCTATATTGTCAACGTCCATTTTTTTTTTTTTTTTTTTTTTTTTTTTTTTTTTTTTTTTAAATACAGAAGTGGATACGTGACACATCAACTCCTGAAGTAAGTCTATTACTGAACACAATATCATCTTTTTTTATATATAAATTTACACATGATGACACCGGTTTCTATAATACAGCAGCGTGCGAAAATTTTAAAGTGGGCATATGCTGAAGCACGAAAAACGGCAGATCTTGATGTAAGTCTATTATTAACCTAAACATTCATCTTTTGGAAGACTTTCATGTATGTTTTTGCAATAATTTGTTATCTTGTCAATATCCTTGCAAAGGTTTAAGAAAATTACATCAAAAANTTTTTTTTTTTTTTTTTTTTTTTTTTTTTTTTTTTTTTTTTTTTTTTTTTAAATACAGAAGTGGATACGTGACACATCAACTCCTGAAGTAAGTCTATTACTGAACACAATATCATCTTTTTTTATATATAAATTTACACATGATGACACCGGTTTCTATAATACAGCAGCGTGCGAAAATTTTAAAGTGGGCATATGCTGAAGCACGAAAAACGGCAGATCTTGATGTAAGTCTATTATTAACCTAAACATTCATCTTTTGGAAGACTTTCATGTATGTTTTTGCAATAATTTGTTATCTTGTCAATATCCTTGCAAAGGTTTAAGAAAATTACATCAAAAAATAAATCAAGGACTTGGTTACTGACTTACCATAAAAAAGTGTGTTGTTATCTTTGCTTACATCGGTAACACCTTTGGTGTTCTTTACATGGTTGTCTTTCATAGCACCTTCAGTGTCTGTAGCCCATTCTGTATTTTGAGTTCTACAAAACAGCAAATTAATGTCTGTCGAATTGAGCAAATGGAAGAAATTAGGATTAGCCTTATTACCAAAAAAAAAAAAAAACTATTTGTGGCTATATGGTTTTTTTAAATAACAAACACCTACCTTAAATCCTGGCCTCAAATCCATGTTCATGTAGTGACCAAGACTAATTATTGAACCACTGGAACAGAACAACCCATAATTACATTAGAGAATTTACATAGTTAATATTATGTCACTGGTCTAAGCGTCAACCCAGAAGCAAAACTCACCATATGAATAATCAATCTACCAAACATCAAGAAGATATAAAATTTTCATAAAAAACTATACTCAAAACTCAGAACACCATCGTCACCCCAACGAAATATATATATATTTTTTTAAAACATATACCTGCAAGGCCGAAACTAATTTTGGTTTTGATCTAATCGGAAACCCAGCAGCGAAGGACACCAACGTCCGAGAACAGCTCGAAGGTCGACAATTATCTGGAACCGAACCCCGGAGATGATAACAATGAACATAGTCGGTAGATTCTCCTAGAAATCTTCCGGCACCAACAAAACACCAAAATCCAAACCCTAACTGATCAAATAATTTGGCCACCTACCAGCCCCATACAACCCAACTTACATCAACGTGGTTTTTTGATAGAATCGGTATCGATGGTTTTTGATAACAATTAAAAAGAAAGAGGCGGTGGATCATTTTTTTGATAAGTGAGGCAGAGAGAGGCGGTGAGATGTATGTACAAATGAAAGCGATGGCATCGTTAAGAGACTGAAAAAAAAGAGAGACAAAAAAAATGGGCCACAATAACGAAATTGGACGACATCGTGGACCCGGCCCAAAACGTGCAAGCCCTAAACGACAGATGTGCCACTTAAACGACGTAGTATATGATCGCATATAATATATATAGTAATTTGTGATGGCTTTTTACATATTGGGCTTTCCTTTTGAACAGTTTTGGGCTTCCTATTAGCATACCAAAAAGTAAGAAGCCCAGTCAGTCCATAGACTTATTTTGGGGAAAAAAATCACTACGCCGTAGTTACGACAATTTCCGGCCATCTTATTCTGCTCTGATTTCATCTTTTAAATAAACTTGATGTAAGTCCTTTTTATTATTTTTAATTAATAGCTCAAAACCTTTGTGCTAATTCATAACTGAATTTATGGTTAACTAGTTAAAGAAGTTGATTATTTTTTAATAAGTGCTATTTGGGTTTGTGTTATCTTATTAGCTTATTTTGAAGACATAATAAGTCCATTCTAGTGTTTAGATAAGCTCTTTTTACACGCCTTATATGTAAAGACTTTCGATCTTTTTCTTTTTCGATCTTTAGGTACTCAACTTTTTTTTCTCTTCTAAACTTTTCGAAAGAGGTTATCGGTCACAATTTTAGCCAAAGTGACTTTCTAATGCTTAACTAACATCACATTAATTACCATTTCAGCTAAAAAAAAAGTTGAAAAAACCTCAAAAGACCTTACGTTGCAAAACAAATTAACTTCGGCACCTTAAATCATGAACAAAAAAGTTAACTAAAATTTTGAATTGGCATAAATTAGTAACTTTTTGTATGATGTGCCCTTTTCTTGGTTATAAGCTAATCCAATTACTCTGCAAAGCTTATAAGCTTATTCGTTTATAAGTCATAAGTTGCTTACTGGAGGACATAAGCTTAAACCCACAAAATAAGCTTAGGAAAATACCCCCTTAATGAAAAGGCTTGTTTTGAGTTCAGAAAACAACAAATCGTACAAGTGCATGTTTGTATAATGCTTATGTTGTTGGCAAATATTGTGATTCATGTTAGATTGTATATGTCTTTGTTGTTATTGTTATTTGATGCTTAGTATGTGAGGCGGTATTTATCGGTTTTTAGAATACTAGCAGCGGATTATAAAACAACTTACTTTGCTATAAGTGAATGTTGCATAATAATGTACATGACTGTTTTATTGACCTTTTTTTTTTGGGTAAAGGGATTATACATGGTGAAATAAAACCATTTTCTGTTTTATTGACCTGTTCAATTGTTTTTGGATAACAGTTCCAAGTTTCATGACTGCTCAGAACTAGAACTAGATCACGGAAGAGAAAGGATATGTGGAAGTAACTGAAATTAAGAATGAAGGCTCTTGTTATAGGCAGAGGTATACACCTCTAAAAGTTGCATCTTTTTTGAGTTTTTGACCTACATAGCTTGAGAGCGTTTTTGTCAAGCCTATTTTATTGAGCTGTCACAATCTTGGCTATTAGTTTGAAGCTTAGGCTAGATGGCTAATTACTTGTTTATGCCTTATTGCAGGGAAGTTATGTCACTCTAGTTCAAGGTGTTTGGAATCTGTTGTTCTGTGTGCGAGGTTACTATCGTCATACGATGGGCCTTTACATCTGCAACGAAGAGGCATTTCTTCTATAGGTGAAAATAATCAAGATCATATTAGAACATTTGATGGAAGAAGTCAAAGAGTTGACTCCGTGTGTCAAATATTGGAGGGTGGTCAGTGGGGGCCGTCTTTGGAAAATGCGTTGTCTAAATGCAATGAAAGTACACAGAGTGATTTCGTCATTAGTGTTATAAGAAAACTTAAGGATGTAAACCTTGCGGTTAATTACTTAAAATGGTCCGAGAAGAAAACCAATCAACCACATTGTCCTGAAGCATACAACTCACTCCTTATGGTGATGGCAAGGAGTAAGAAGTTTGATCAAATTGAACAAGTTTTTGAAGAAATGAGTCTTTCTGGTTTTGGCCCATCCAATACTTCATGCATAGAGCTAGTTGTAAGCTGTGTCAAGAGTCGCAAGTTAAAAGAAGCATATGATCTGATCCAACTTATGAGAAAATTCAAGTTTCGTCCGGCATTTTCTGCTTACACAACTCTAATAGGAGCTTTATCCACTGTGCATGAACCTGATCTCATACTCGCACTTTTTCACCAAATGCAAGAGTTAGGTTATGAAGTACACGTGCATCTTTTTACAACTGTGATCCGTGTATTTGCTAGGGAGGGTAGGGTTGATGCTGCTCTTTCTTTATTGGATGAAATGAGAAGCAACTCTGTTGACGGTGATATTGTTCTGTATAACGTCTGTATTGATTGTTTTGGGAAGGCGGGAAAAGTAGATATGGCTTGGAAATTTTTTCACGAAATGAAAGTTCATGGAATCATGCCTGATGATGTGACTTACACTAGTATGATCGGTGTTCTATGTAAAGCCAATAAACTCAATGAAGCAGTTGACTTGTTTGAACAAATGGAGCAACATAAAAAAGTCCCCTGTGCATATGCTTATAACACCATGATCATGGGCTATGGGATGGCTGGGAAGTTTGATGAAGCATTTCAGTTACTTGAGAAACAAAAACAAAAGGGTTCGATTCCAAGTGTTGTTGCATACAATTGTATTCTCACGTGTCTTGGAAAAAAAGGGAAAGTAGACGAGGCGTTGACTTTATTTGAGGAAATGAAAAAATACGCTTCGCCTAATTTATCAACATATAATATACTCATAGATAATCTTTGCAAGTCTCAGAAGCTTGACATTGCGTTGAAGATTCAAGACTCCATGAAAGAAGCAGGTTTGTATCCCAATATTTTAACCGTAAACATAATGATTGATCGACTGTGTAAGTTTCAACAACTTGATGAAGCGTGTGCCATATTTGAAAATATTGATCATAAAGCGTGTCCTCCAACTGATTACACTTATTGCTCACTGATAGAGGGACTGGGTAGACACAGTAGGGTTGATGATGCTTATAAGCTATACGAACGGATGAAGGAAAATGGTATAATTCCAAATGCGGTTGTTTATACGTCTTTAATCAGAAACTTCTTTAGGTTAGGAAGAAAGGAAGATGGTCATAAGATTTATAAAGAAATGATTCGTGATGGGATCATTCCGGATTTAACCCTTTTAAACACTTATATGGATTGTGTTTTTAAAGCTGGTGAAACTGAAAAAGGTCGAGCTTTATTTCAAGAAATCAGGAATCACGGTATTGTTCCGGATGCCCGAAGCTACTCGATACTAATACACGGGTTAATAAAATCTGGCCTTGCTCGTGAAACCAGCAAGTTATATAATGAAATGAAGAAACAAGGTTGTGTTTTTGATACACTCGCGTATAACACTGTTATTGATGGGTTCTGCAAATCGGGTCAAGCAAATAAGGCTTATCAACTTCTAGAAGAAATGAAAGTGAAGGGATTTCCACCGACTGTAGTGACATACGGGTCAGTAATTGACGGGCTTGCAAAAATTGACCTCCTTGATGAAGCTTACATGCTTTTTGAAGAAGCTAAATCAAAAGGTGTTGAGTTAAATGTTGTTGTGTACAGTAGTCTCGTTGATGGGTTTGGGAAAGTAGGTAGAATCGATGAAGCGTATTTAATTATGGAAGAGTTGATGCAGAAAGGACTAACACCTAATGTTTACACATGGAATTGTTTACTTGACGCATTAGTGAAAGCAGAGGAAATTGATGAAGCACTCGTATGCTTTAATTCAATGAAAGATTTAAAGTGTATTCCAAACGCCATCACATACAGTGTTATCATAAACGGTTTATGTAAGGTTAGAAAATTCAACAAAGCCTTTGTCTTTTGGCAAGAAATGCAGAAACAAGGGCTACAACCGAACGTGATCACTTATACAACAATGATTTGTGGTCTTGCAAGAGCTGGAAATGTATTAGAGGCTAATCGTCTTTTCGATAGGTTTAAGAAAAGTGGCGGCATTCCTGATTCGGCTTGTTATAATACTATGATAGAAGGACTTAGTGTATCAAATAGGGCAATGGAAGCGTACTCGTTATTTGAGGATACTCGATTGAAAGGATGTAATGTATATCCCAATACTTGTGTTGTACTTATGGATTCATTGCATAAAGCTGAGTGTCTTGAGCAAGCAGCGATTGTGGGTGCTGTGTTGAAGGAAACTGCTAAAGCTCAGCATGCTTCACGGTCTATGTAACAACATCAAATTTTTTTTTTCTAAGGTTTGTTTTTCTTTGCCAATCATTGTAGTAGCATTTTTGACATGCTTTTACAAAATAGTTTTGAAGTTTTGTTCAACATGAAGGTATTTAGTCTTGCTTAGTTTTATTGTTATGATACTTTATATGTATCGGTTTCTACTGTTTCATAGTTTTTTCTACCATTTCAGTTTGAAATATGCTGCACAAAGCTTTAATAAGATAGACCACAAGCTGATATATGAAAGATGGATTCAAAACTGATCGCTATTCAGTTTGAAGTGGCAATTTTGGCCCAAATTGTCACTTTTCATTGATACTTTTGGTTTTGTTGGGGGTGACATTGCAATATCGCATGTTCAAATGTGTCGAAGTGGGCTAGAGTAAAATACTTACATTAGCATTATCTGGTTATAAAACGCCCAAGTGCCATATATAGTCCTGCAGACACAGGTCCCTCATTGATCATCTATTTTTGGCAGATTGATCATCTTTTGCGCTCAAATCCCCTCGACAATTACCATCTCTACTCAAATCCTTACGTGAATCATCTTCTTGAGTCGAGTTCCTTTACAAGCGGATTGTCATCCTCCACCTGTTCTCATCATTTCACACCATCATCCTGTTTGTTGGATACATTGAACTAATTACATCAAATAGGAGCAAATAGTAATATCCTTGTAGCTGGGGTCTATGATGCCATAAGTACTTTTAATCATTGAGTGGCAACAAGTAATAAAAACAACAGCAGATTCAAAGTTTTAAATTTCATTCAATCGGTAAATGTTCATTTGAACTTATAGGTTATGTCGGCCAATAAGAATAATACAAGAAAAGGTCTCACTCTAGTAAAATTTGAGAAATAGATATGCCTTCAAGTCTGGAGTACAAAGTATAAACTATTGCTTTAATAACTAGTTTGGTTAGAGCATGGGTGTCATAGCATGCCAAAACTTACTTTTGATGCCACATCAGCAGCCTTACTTTTAATACTTACACATAAAAATACTCCTTCACTCATAACATCTCTTTGATGAATTAATTGCACTAATTTATAATTCGAAATATAAGATGTTATATATGGTTGGAAAGCTATGAATGTCTAATTTTAAGAGAAAAAAAGTGAAACTTCTAGAATTTTGTAAAAAAAATTTATGTTCATTTTACTATATGTTTAAATATTCGACTATTCAAATTAATATTGAATCACATGTGATTTCTTGTACATGTTTCAACAATGAAAAAAAGACTTAAAAATCTGAAAAAATGACAAAAAAGTTGTTGAAAGTGTATCAAAATGCTCGTCTATTGGAAAATAATAAAATGTCTGTTTTGATGGTATACTTTGTTTTGTATTAACGATTTATAAAATATTTAAATTATAAAAAATTGAGTGTAATTGATTTTTTATTTAAATATTAATTAATCTCTTCTCAGTTGAAGACAAATGATTTAGATTTGTGAAACTTTTGATATATAAATAATCTATTCTCTACTTAGTCGAAACAAAGATTAGAGTTTGGTGGATGTTGGATACCAATAAGAAAAATTATTACTTGTCCCCTAATCATTTAATCACAAATTCACAAGTCACAACCATAATTATATTTCTATCTAATAAAATAAAACTTGGGACTACATATGTTACATAGATATAAATTATTGTCTATCAAAGGAAACATTTTGAAGCTAATAATTGTTGGTTAGCGTATGTCTGTTGTACATATTTCCAATTGTCTTGACCCGTTCTTTTAAAAATAATTGTAACAGTTTGTCATTTTCTTTTGAGCTCGTTTGGAAAAACTACAAGTTGAAAGATCGAGATGTGACCTTTGTTTGTTAAATTTTCACATTCTAACATCTTTGTTTAATTAATTATGAGTTTTAAGGTTGAAGTTGTAAGCTTAAAATCAGCTTAGTTGACATTGTCATGTTAGTAATGATCAGGGGCGAACCCAAGACTCTCATCAAGCGCATAAATTTTCTTTTTTCCGAGAATAAAGTAAAGAAGAATGATCTAAAATATACAATTACATTAAAACCAGTAAACGAATTAAGAAGACATATATTCTTTTTGATATATTGGTCGACTAACTAAACATAACATGTACTTGTGTGACACAAAATTTCGGGACCGGCCGACCAGGTTCATTTTGAAGAAATTAAGATTTTTAACAAAAATTTACGTTAGGCGGTAAACGTTCATCATATTTCCGTAAACCTTCAAGAACCCCTAGTCCCACGACTCCCACCCCTAGTAATGATTCGAATATAATTAACTTTTTGCTAGTTTTCATTTATATGTATATTACAGTAATTGTTTGCCTTTAAGAAAAAGAGTATATATTTTCTCCACTAATTGGTCCTCCCACAATCTCAAGATGTTCCCATGTATCTTGGATTATTTAGACATGATATCACTAAAAGTTTAAAATGTGATTATCGCATCTAAAAACAGTAAACGTTTTGTGCATTCCAATTTTGCAATATATGTTTTTTAATTGGAAAAAAATATGCGATAATCACATTTTAAACTTTTGCAAAATTGGGTTCGAATTAAATTTCATCCAACAAAATAAATATGTATAAAAACACATGTGTCGAATTAAAAAATAAAATAAAAAATATAATCAATAAAACGTTTGTTGTAAAATTTTCTACATCAAATAGGAGCAAATAGTAATATCCTTGTAGCTGGGGTCTATGATGCCATAAGTACTTTTAATCATTGAGTGGCAACAAGTAATAAAAACAACAGCAGATTCAAAGTTTTAAATTTCATTCAATCGGTAAATGTTCATTTGAACTTATAGGTTATGTCGGCCAATAAGAATAATACAAGAAAAGGTCTCACTCTAGTAAAATTTGAGAAATAGATATGCCTTCAAGTCTGTGGAGTACAAAGTATAAACTATTGCTTTAATAACTAGTTTGGTTAATCTGACTCCAAACTGAGCTTGATGGAGTATATTGTTTAATTAGATTATGATGATATAATATTAGTTGAATAGATCATTTGCATATAAAAAATTTCCCGTATATTTAAGAATAAATCTCAGCCACTCCTTTTTGTATATTGGTAAGTGGTATAAATCACATGTAATAATAATCACATGTGATTTTTTGTGTTTTATCCAACTTTGATGAATTAATTGCACTAATCTATAATTCGAAATATAAGATGTTATATATGGTTGGAAAGCTATGAATGTCTAATTTTAAGAGAAAAAAAGTGAAACTTCTAGAATTTTGTAAAAAAATATTTATGTTCATTTTACTATATGTTTAAATATTCGACTATTCAAATTAATATTGAATCACATGTGATTTCTTGTACATGTTTCAACAATGAAAAAAAGACTTAAAAATCTGAAAAAATGACAAAAAAGTTGTTGAAAGTGTATCAAAATGCTCGTCTATTGAAAAATAATAAAATGTCTGTTTTGATGGTATACTTTGTTTTGTATTAACGATTTATAAAATATTTAAATTATAAAAAATTGAGTGTAATTGATTTTTTATTTAAATATTAATTAATCTATTGAAGACAAATGATTTAGATTTGTGAAACTTTTGATATATAAATAATCTATTCTCTACTTATTACTTTTGTTTAAGAAAAAGTTTACACAGACTCTCATTTTAGTCATAGTCGAAACAAAGATTAGAGTTTGGTGGATGTTGGATACCAATAAGAAAAATTATTACTTGTCCCCTAATCATTTAATCACAAATTCACAAGTCACAACCATAATTATATTTCTATCTAATAAAATAAAACTTGGGACTACATATGTTACATAGATATAAATTATTGTCTATCAAAGGAAACATTTTGAAGCTAATAATTGTTGGTTAGCGTATGTCTGTTGTACATATTTCCAATTGTCTTGACCCGTTCTTTTAAAAATAATTGTAACAGTTTGTCATTTTCTTTTGAGCTCGTTTGGAAAAACTACAAGTTGAAAGATCGAGATGTGACTTTTGTTTGTTAAATTTTCACATTCTAACATCTTTGTTTAATTAATTATGAGTTTTAAGGTTGAAGTTGTAAGCTTAAAATCAGCTTAGTTGACATTGTCATGTTAGTAATGATCAGGGGCGAACCCAAGACTCTAACTCATCAAGCGCATAAATTTTCTTTTTTCCGAGAATAAAGTAAAGAAGAATGATCTAAAATATACAATTACATTAAAACCAGTAAACGAATTAAGAAGACATATATTCTTTTTGATATATTGGTCGACTAACTAAACATAACATGTACTTGTGTGACACAAAATTTCAGGACCGGCCGACCAGGTTCATTTTGAAGAAATTAGGATTTTTAACAAAAATTTACGTTAGGCGGTAAACGTTCATCATATTTCCGTAAACCTTCAAGAACCCCTAGTCCCACGACTCCCACCCCTAGTGATGATTCGAATATAATTAACTTTTTGCTAGTTTTCATTTATATGTATATTACAGTAATTGTTTGCCTTTAAGAAAAAGAGTATATATTTTCTCCACTAATTGGTCCTCCCACAATCTCAAGATGTTCCCATGTATCTTGGATTATTTAGACATGATATCACTAAAAGTTTAAAATGTGATTATCGCATCTAAAAACAGTAAACGTTTTGTGCATTCCAATTTTGCAATATATGTTTTTTAATTGGAAAAAAATATGTGATAATCACATTTTAAACTTTTGCAAAATTGGGTTCGAATTAAATTTCATCCAACAAAATAAATATGTATAAAAACACATGTGTCGAATTAAAAAATAAAATAAAAAATATAATCAATAAAACGTTTGTTGTAAAATTCNACATAGTCGAAACAAAGATTAGAGTTTGGTGGATGTTGGATACCAATAAGAAAAATTATTACTTGTCCCCTAATCATTTAATCACAAATTCACAAGTCACAACCATAATTATATTTCTATCTAATAAAATAAAACTTGGGACTACATATGTTACATAGATATAAATTATTGTCTATCAAAGGAAACATTTTGAAGCTAATAATTGTTGGTTAGCGTATGTCTGTTGTACATATTTCCAATTGTCTTGACCCGTTCTTTTAAAAATAATTGTAACAGTTTGTCATTTTCTTTTGAGCTCGTTTGGAAAAACTACAAGTTGAAAGATCGAGATGTGACCTTTGTTTGTTAAATTTTCACATTCTAACATCTTTGTTTAATTAATTATGAGTTTTAAGGTTGAAGTTGTAAGCTTAAAATCAGCTTAGTTGACATTGTCATGTTAGTAATGATCAGGGGCGAACCCAAGACTCTAACTCATCAAGCGCATAAATTTTCTTTTTTCCGAGAATAAAGTAAAGAAGAATGATCTAAAATATACAATTACATTAAAACCAGTAAACGAATTAAGAAGACATATATTCTTTTTGATATATTGGTCGACTAACTAAACATAACATGTACTTGTGTGACACAAAATTTCAGGACCGGCCGACCAGGTTCATTTTGAAGAAATTAGGATTTTTAACAAAAATTTACGTTAGGCGGTAAACGTTCATCATATTTCCGTAAACCTTCAAGAACCCCTAGTCCCACGACTCCCACCCCTAGTGATGATTCGAATATAATTAACTTTTTGCTAGTTTTCATTTATATGTATATTACAGTAATTGTTTGCCTTTAAGAAAAAGAGTATATATTTTCTCCACTAATTGGTCCTCCCACAATCTCAAGATGTTCCCATGTATCTTGGATTATTTAGACATGATATCACTAAAAGTTTAAAATGTGATTATCGCATCTAAAAACAGTAAACGTTTTGTGCATTCCAATTTTGCAATATATGTTTTTTAATTGGAAAAAAATATGTGATAATCACATTTTAAACTTTTGCAAAATTGGGTTCGAATTAAATTTCATCCAACAAAATAAATATGTATAAAAACACATGTGTCGAATTAAAAAATAAAATAAAAAATATAATCAATAAAACGTTTGTTGTAAAATTCTAAATAAATTATATAAACTTAAATAAACGTATAAGTTTTCACGTTTATTAATAACTTTTATAAATTTAGTAAATATCCTTTGGGACTTTAACTTTATACCCACATAGTTTTATACTAGTATATATATTTTTTTATAACAAACACATATGCATACTTGTTTTTTAGTATAAATATTATTATCATTATATATCAAATTAATGTAAATATCAAAATAAAAGCATGAGTTACTGTGATATGTAAATGAATACACAAGATTGAAAATATACGAGTGACTCATGTTATTCATCTTTATGAGATTAAGTAAAGATATATGGAAAAGTATTATTCTTTTACTATCTGTGTTCAATAACAACTCATTTTATTCCTTTTAATAAGTTTAACCCGCGTGCACATTGGTTTAAAATTAAATACAATAACAGGAATATAAATATAAAAATGAGGACACAGCCCGAGGGGTTACTGTGAGATAAAAATAAATACATGAGATTGTAAACATAGCAATGACGCATTTAATTCCTTTTTATAACTTAAATAAACATATCTGTAAAATCATTTTTTCAATGATCATTACGTGCTATTAAACACCACTAATGTTTGAAACATGATATTAATATTTAAACAAAATCAACATCAACAACATGTCAATTAAACAAAGTTAAATCCTACATCCAACAATAAGATATACAAAATATTAATCAACATTAATACACATTAAAAATTGTATGTAAAAATTCACGCGTGTACGGATATTATAAGTATATAAGTATAAAATATATTATATAACTTTATAAAAAATGTCATTTAACAACCCACTAGTTATTATATTCTACAATGCAATAACAATCCCGTATAAAGGGTTAAAAATCAGAGGTGGCAATTTGTGCCCAAAATAAAAAAAAAAAAAAAAAAATGGGTTAAATGGGCAAAATTTTAAAAGATTTGGGTGCATTTGGACCCCGTTTTTTTAAATGGGCATAATGGGCACATGTTTTTCTCTCAATTGGAGAACATTAAATTACTTTTAATGAAAAAATTATGAATATAGTATATTTAGTTACTTAAATATAAATAACGTGTTATGTTTGAGAAATTTTTGTTCTTGTTTTAGGTCATTTTTAAAGCGATTCGTATAACATGCGCCCGTTTGGCCCGCGCCCGTTTAGCCCATAGCCCGTTTAGCCCGTAGCCCGTGCCCGCCTGGCCCGCCCATTTTGCCACCTCTATTAAAAACTAATTATATTCTACAATGCAATAATGAAAAAATATAGAAAAAAAATATATCAAGATTGATGGCAACCTAAGAACTAAGTCACTCCCCACAACAAGATTCATCATGATGAGATCAATCACATTATGGGATAACTGGAAACCTTGAACTTGTCCATATTAGGTAGTATTTCTCTTTCAATTCACAACATTAATAGAAGAATCTTTGAGAAAAACATTTTCCTTTCATGTTACAAAAGAGTGTATTGACACTTTTTAACGTAAAAAGTTTATTACTCGATTAAAGTTTCATTATATAATTATGAGAATTTAAGTACCGTTAGGTTTACTTAGCAAAACCCTAAAAACTATCACGTTCTTTCTTTGTGAGTTTGTTCTATGCTTATATATGTATCAATTACTCCATAATAATCATTAAGCATGACATATTTGTTATGTTGATAAAGAAATGAATGTGGTTTTCTATGTTTAGATTATTTCGATTTCGAAGAGTGCGAGTCATTTACTCAGATATATGCTGCCTACTTAACTATTAATCATACATTTTTAGTTTTTTACCAGGTTAATGTCGTGTTCATTATATACTTTAACCTTTCAAATATAAACAAGAAGATACTAACAAAGTGGGATATGATATGATCTTCACTTAATCCATTATTTCTTGTTCATGCATGCTCGGTAGAGACAACCAAGTGACCAACAAACTTTGGTCAAAAAGGAGTCAAGGCAAAAGGGAGTCTCGTGCACTTGAAACAAAAGCAGTAGGGCATATATATCTTCGACTTATTAGATAAATTCTTATTTTCCATTTCATTTCAATCAAGCTTGTCTATGCATCAATATCATGTCAATTGACAAAACCTACACCGTCTCTGAAGATATATACTGTAATTTAGATGTCTATCGTAAAACAACTCTTTCACACCGACTAATATAATGCTTTTCTCTACATGAATGTACATGAGACTTTTAGTCATCTAATAAAACGTTTGTAAACTCATTTGACACTATCTAATTGTAAACGTATGAATATCTTAAACTTACTTATCGCATTCCAAAAACGTAGCAAATTTTAATTTCTTTTCACTCATATATAGGTTTCTAATTATTGTTTTATATTTTACTTATTAAGAATCTTTAATTACCATTAGTAAGTTTACTTTAAAGATACATTTTGTTATAAATGTAGTTAATATTCTTGCTAAGATTTGGTTTCATAGAAAGTAGAAGATGAGCTTCCAAAAGAGTGAGAAGCTCTTATCATGTAGGAGAACCACATTGCCCATCCAAGAGTGGGCCAAATTGAAGCTGTAATCTAATGGTAGGCCAATTGCATGCACATCCATTGAATCCAACTCCAATTTGCGCTTTGCATTTAAACAATATATAGAGAAAGAATATGTAATCCACTAAATCAATCATCAACTTCTTGAATTGGCAACAACATCAAGATTTATGTATCTAACCCCCTTCTACTTGTGGGGCTATCCTTTTTTATTTTGTATCGTGGTAGGTTAAAATGTTACATCACCGATTATATAATGTAGATTGTAACTTCGTATTAAGAGCACAAGCCAAGTAGGCCGTGATATATTTAATAAAAAAAAAAAAAAAAAAAAAAATGATTGCAGAAAACATGATAAGTTTTTTTTGAGGTTCCTATAAACATATTTCTGAAAGTGTTTATTGTTGAAGTAAAACCTTGCTGGGGTCCGACTTCTTTTATAATCATTTGGAAGTGTCCTACGGATGTGGTTCGTACCTACACACACGAAACACGCACGTTAGTATCGCCTTGGGTTTTATCCCAAGACCAACCTCCGGCGTGAGAGTAAGAGTAGGGTAATACGAAGGGTATAGCAATAAATGAGAGTAAATGCAATATGTGTGTGTTCGTTGTTGATAAGATTAGTATGAATGGAGGTGAGTTAGGGAAGTAAATACGAAGGGTATCATCCGCAAATTTAAATTGAAAGAGAGGTATAGTGTATGGCAAGAGCGTGCCATAGTGTTATCGTAGCCCTACTGTGAGGTAATATGATAGAGGATTGTGATCGTGTATATATGCGAGCGCTGGCGTCATCATTACTAGACTCTCATGGGAGCACCGTGGTTGACGTTACCGCACGTGAGAAAGTGATCGCTTATCTTCTAAGAGCATGTGCTTTGCGTAGTCATGACAGGGACTGAGAAGAAGCAAGTTACACCTACCACAGCATGACCCTAGAGTTGGAGCCGTAGTGTCTTGCCCTTGTCGATTTTCTAGAGAGATCCAGGTTTAGAGGTTCGCCAGGGATTGGTTCATTGAGACATATTCCGTAAAATCTGGGATGTGGCGCAGACGGCGGTCCCGTACTTTTATCCGCGAGGTATCACTGTTTGTGGATAAAGAAGGTTTAACTGTTCGTTATGTTTCGGATTGTGCCCTTCGCTTATACTGTCGGCTACGATCAATAACCGGAAGCAGATGAAGTCCGGAAGGTGTGACCTTCCGGGACACATCGCCAACATGTCCCCCCCCCCCAGTAGTATCATCGGTTGTAGACTGGTGTCAATATTAAGGAATTGATGGCACCCTGCCAATAGGTCCTGAGACGTGAGTTTTGAGCCGCCTTCTAGAAGTACCGTTGGTTAAACTAGCATATGTGGATCAGAAAGAGTTGAATATGTAGTGCTCATTGGGCGTCCGCCGGCTAGGTCGCGCCGTGGGCCGAATTAAATAAGAAAGATTACTTGATAGCTGTATTACTCGTGATACAGCGCATGAGAGATGCGCATACTTATGTACCCGAGGCCGAGAGATCTGACGGATATGCATATCGGTGTCAGAATGCCCACGTCATACATTATCTCTTACTGTGTGGATATGAAGTATTAGGCAGAGGTATCTCTCAGCCGTTTTTGAGACCAGTTAGATCCTGGAATTAGAGTTAAATACTCACCACGATAACCACTTTGCTACTCATTCAATTTTGGCTGCCAACATTCAGACACAGCGCTTTGTATATAAGTAAGTCGTACTTCAAAGCTGATTCGTCGTCTCGGAGTTGATGACTCATCTCATTCTTCTATGCCGAAGTCTTTCTCCGAAGGTGCAGAATCTACGAGTGGAACAATGGACAGTTGGTCCATTATATTCGCTAAAGCGGAAGGTATTGGGTAACACTTTTATGTAATCTTATAATGGAGATACTCGGACATCCTTTTAGAAATTGTTGGACCTGACACTATGAATAGTGGGGCAACTCGTAGGCGAGGTTGAAATTAAAAACATATGCTATGGAGTCGCTAATAAGATACTAATAGATGAAACTGCAGGATCCCTCTTCCCCCCACCAAGGGCGCTGGAGAGCATGGTCATACGATTGGATTATTGTACAAGAAAGGTTCTTTCTATTAGGACTTGGGACCTGACAGGGTGAGTAACAGTAGATAGCTGACCATAATAGCTATGTGCCTTATGAGTTAGCACGGGATAGTCGCTTTAACCCTACGTGAGAACTGTGATATCCTATCCAAGTCCGTATACATCCACCAGGCGGCAAAAACTCGACATATAGTGGAATCTGTTGACATCACACAGAGCCATCGAGAACATAAGACCTTGATGTTTGTGAAATTATGCGAGAGTAATGTGCAGTACTATGGACTTGTAAGTCTCAGAGCGGTGGTTATAATGGGTTTCCCTAAACCTTCACTTCTGCTAGCTGAAAGACTACCGGTACTAATTTAGGGTAACATATTTCTCCAGTGGTGCCGATATGGGTTGTGACGACACCATGAGGTAGACCCTATAGAGAGATCGTTCGAGCTTTAAGTTGTTATAACCGGACCTTCGTCCTACGGTTTACACTTTTCCGAGATTCTAACGTCTTTGCCAAGCAAGGTAATTTGGTTTTCATTTGAGGAGACGGACCGGAAGAAGGCCAAGAAATGCTTTGAAAGAGCTCTTCTGGTATGAAACACTGGAAGGATCGTCTTTTTGATAGACCGGAGGGCAATCCTGATGCTATGCCATGGGCATAAAGATTCCAAGATAAGTGACTATTTTCCGGAGAATCATTTTGACTCCGAGGCGACTAAGTTGGCTAAGAAACCAGTTAATTCTCCGGAAGCCACCGTCGAGTCTTCTTTGGATAATCGGGCCCTTTCCCCTGTCTTCTAGAATCCGGGGCATGAGGCATTCTAAGGACCTGCCGAAGGGCGTGGTAATATAATGTTTCCTTTATGTAGTATTTCTGTCTTCATCTTACCCTTGTATATTTTGCTTATGCTGGCTATGTATGTTTGAGTTCTCCATGTCTGAATATCTGGAGCTTCCTGATCTGGAGGGTACTGTGGTTAGCAAGGGGTCACCCTTCCCGAAGGTTCACCAGAGGCCCCAGAGAACCCTATCCGTTGGTCAACCAGTAGACTAATTACTGAGAAAAACATCTTCAGAAGGTGGTTGTAAAAAGAAGAAAAGGATGTGGTTCGGCTCGTGAGGAGAAAAGAAGGAAGAAAAGGGGAAACAACTGTGAGCAAGAAGAGACCGGCTGTCGAAGCGACTGGCGCCCCAAAGCATAGGAGGAAGAAACTTGCGAAGAGGAAGTGATTTCTTCCGAAGATAAACAGTTGATGCTAGTCCTCTTAACAGGCCGAGCGAGGAACGAGGAGAATGTAGAGGCTAGCCGGCCGGAGAACGCCGATGGCGGTAGGACTTGGAGGAAGAAGATGGCTGAGAATGTTGATGCTCATTTCGCCCAGAAAGAGAACCTTCAGGAATGGACGCATCAGAAACATTCAGAGGCCCCCTTCCCGGTGGTAAGATTGCTCACGTCTATCTTTTACTTGTTTATATTGTAATGTTTTTCTTGACTTTCCTTTTCGTTTTTCTTGCAGACTTGGTCGGTTCACACCGCCCACGTAACTACCCCAAAATCGGGTCCAGCGGAAGCATACATGTCCACTGGGTGCTACTCAAATTGGTACCACAAAATAAGTTACAAAGATGGTTTTTAATTCATTTACTCAAAATAAAAGTTGTTACCAAAGTATAAGATTTACATGTTAAATAAAATGGGAAATAAGCCCATCAGTTTAGTTAAAAGGGTCCCAATTAGTTATCAGAGTCTCTATGACCATGTCATGCCATTTGCCAAGCGCTCCAAGGGTAAGGTTATCACCTTAATAACCTGACATACATGCTTAAAAGTGTCAAACCAAAGGGTTGTGAGGTTCATAGAGTTATATATAAAAAATTGATTGAAAAGTTTCGAGGTTTGTTGATAATTTTCAATAAGGTAAGATTAAAGCGTGGTCTACGTCTGTTAACGCCCATGTGTTGCTTGATAATCCGTAGTGTTTGTAAAAACATCCGAGAACACAAGTCACAAGTTAGTAGTGAAACAATAGCATCGCTAGTGTAGGATATTGCCTAAGCTCCATGACACCAAACGTTAACAGAGTTTGCTACCAATAAGATCATAGAATCTTATGGCGTCCGCCTACTCATAAATATGATGCAGGTAATAGGGGCCCTCGAGTTAGCAGGATTTGCCAGTTCTACCTCTCGAATATAGTGCTTCC
>LBNU01005756.1:40199-79462 GCA_014162995.1 Artemisia annua | reverse complement strand
AGTTCCTACCTTCTCGAATATAGTGCATTCGGTTACCATTTCAGGCTAACTTCAAATGGGGCGTCCGGTTCCAATAGATCTATTCACTATATTCGCGCTCACTTCGCAAAGTGACTACGGGTTCATGATATGAGGGACTTTTGGCAAGCAGCTAACTTAGGCAATATCAATCAGAATAGCATACAGAGTCACACTTGTGTTCAGGTTTGAAACATGTAATATGTTGCAATAAAAGATTTAAAGTATATCATCAAATCAAGTAAAGAGTTTAAGATAGTTGAGTAAAAGACATAAGTAAAACGAGCATGTATCTCCCCCAAAAAGGTAGAAAATAAATAAAAGAGGGGCTATGACTCACCTTGGTGTAATAGCAGTCTGATAGTGAAAATATAAGTGTGCGGCACCGACACGCGACCTAGATTAGTATGGCAAGTCTTAGTTTATGGTTTCAGGTTTAAGACTCGATGAGTTTAAATAAGTTTAAAGTTTTAAAGCATTTGTGTTATTGTTGCTTGTGTGGCAGCATTTAAGTTTGAAAACAGTTTTCTAGGTGTTTGTAAGTATTGGCTCTTGGAAGTGTATAAGTATATAAATAAGTGTAAAGTAATAAAATATACTTGACGAATGAGTCTTCGTTACAAAAGTATCCGAAAGACATTGTACGGAAAAAAATAATCACAAGAAAGTATCGTGAATAATAGACGTGGTTGGAAAAAAAAACGTCCTTGACTAATATAAGTTTTAAAGTTAATAGAAATCAAATAGTTAGTAGATGATAATAAAAATGTAAGTCATGTTTCGTTTATGTCTTTTAGTCGGAATTAAGAGAGAATAAGTTAAGTGCATATGAAAATCGGGCATGAGCCATGCATACGTTTTAGTCTTACCGAGGAAATTTGAAAGTTAAAATTTTCATATTAGAATAATAAGTCGCTTTATAATGTTTATTAAAATCCAATAAGTCTCATAAATTTAAGTGTGTTACGTTAAGCTTGGATAAACAATTTAGATAATTTTAACCAACAACTAAAATAGAAGTTAAAAATTTATATTTTTAGCGTAATCAAATCTTTGATAAGTTTCAAGTAAATATCTAAAGTTTGGTGTGATACGTGATGGTTAGTTTTAATTATGACATGTGTTTTAAAAACTCATTTATAAAACGTTTTATGCAACTATGAGTATGTCGAGAGGTTAAGTTGAGATTGACAAGTCAGAACAAGACGGAAATAAGTCGAGGCAACACAAGCAAACAGTGTGTTTCCTGAATTCGTAAGTGAAGTAGCAAAAGCCCAAGTGATAGCATCCCCTGCTGTTGGGGAGGGGTTCGAAAAGCAGATTCCAAAAGTGGCAACACATAAAACTTACATCTCCACCCATAGTATTCTAACTCTTGATGTATTTTAGAAGTTGCAAGTTAAGTTTTTAATTTTCCAAAACCATATTTACTCTTCTGTTAACAAACACACCCTTGGTTGGCTAAAAATGGGTAAGACCAAGGTTTTTATTTTGTTTTGAGTACCTCGACCACAAAAGCAGGGAACCCAATATTCGAGTCTGAAGCTAGTTCCATTTTGTGTATCAAGACGCGTAGTGACATTTACCCACCGTGGGTTTTGACCAAGCACACAAGCAAAAACCAAACCAAAGCCAACCAAAACCTTTTAATCTAATAAGTTTTGACATTGCATTTTGAGGGTAAATATAAGCAAAACCAAATGTACTCCCTATTGGGTTCGACCAGTCAACAAAACACATGATTCGATCCATGTTAAGCTCAAAAGTTAAAATTAATAAGTATACTCATTAAGCTAATTAGGTAAATAAGCATTCTTGTTTTCCAATATAGAGCCATACTTAATGTGTTAGTCGCGAGATTATTTATTTTTGCCACACCTTAACAACAACAACAAAAATATAAATTATTCACAGAACATAGATTTAAACGGATCGACACCCAAAATAAAATCAAACAACAACACAACTAAAAGAACTACTAATCAAATCGCGAGTTTAATGACCCAGATCATAATAAAATTCATAGATTGAAAAGAGATTGAAACCCTTACAATGATACGGTTAGATGGAGATACGAAACCAACAGAGATTTGAATAAAAGCGAGCCCAAGCTGACCTAAACATGAAACCACCGCAGCTTATCCATTTGAGTTTGAATATGATTTTTGAGATGTGGTTGCCTGTGGATCGGTGAGCACTTAAAAAGAAGGACGAAAGGAGAAGAGTTAAACTATCTTTCCTTGGCGTGGTCTCGTGAAGGAACGTTTTGAGCAAAGGTCACTATCTATCTTTATCTTCTAAGTCTTCTCGTGATGCTTTTGGGGAGAAGAGAAAGATGAAAGCAATCTATCTTTGTTGACTTTGAAAATGAGATGAAGCCTGGGAATGAGAGGATAAGGTGGGTAGTTCTTAGGTTTATAAATGATTATGGAGAGTTGGAGATTTTGAGGTGGGAAAGGGGCGGCTAGGGTTACCAGGGAAGGATGAAGCGCAGAGAAAAAGGAAGAAAGGAAAAAAAACGTTATGCGGTTGAGTAATGGAAAAAGGGTGGATTTATATATATATATGTTTAGGGTAGATAAGTGTTTATGATTAAAGTGGGCGGCTAAGAGTATGTATAAAAAGGAGGGCCATTATTAGTCCGTGTATTCCGTGTCCTGTTGAGCCAAAGTGTAATCATGGTATTTTTTTGATTCGATAGATTTGAGATGTATAATTTTTGGAAGCGTTTAAATAAAATAATACCAAGACGAGACTATAGACTCTGGAAGATTAGGTGTTTATTTATATTTTATGCCATACTAATATAGTGTCGGTACGGTGTTGCTTGAAATGTGATGTGAGATACGCCGCATAATTAGCTGGCGAATATTTTCCGTAGTTGTGTTATTTTAAAAAAAATGTAACCCATAAAAGTGGTTTATTAAATGTTCAAATGAATTTAATTTGTGTTTAATGTCACTTAATGACTGGGTAAATTACGGGGTATTACAGTACCTACCCGTTAGACTGGATTCGTCCCGAATCCAAAGTTGTGGTAGTGATTGAGGTTGACTTATCGAATAGATGGGGATAATTGACACGAATTTGATGAAATCAATAATCCAAAAGACACAAATTTATTGTTTGGGGTTAGTTGGGTGAATCAGTGCAACCCGGAAGAATTTAAGGCTTAGTAAAACAAATTTTTAAATGTAAATAGGACAATTTTACGAAAATTAATGTTTATTCGTTCCTTAACATACAAAATTTGATAACGTTGGACTAGATTAGACATATAATTTAGTAGTGTGGGTTTTTAAGCATGGTGTAAATAAAAGTAACTTCACAAAAATTTACACTTAGTCGCAAAAGTTTTGATATAGTTTTGACCAAAAATTTTATTTTATTTTATTTTATTTATTTATTTTTTTTTTATTTTATTTTTTTTTACCCTACAAAATGAGTATTTTGGAAAAGGAATATTTTTGAAGTCGGTATGAACGCGTTTTTAAAGAAAGATTTTTGAAAGTGCAATTATCAAAGATGAGGGTATAGATGAGTATGGCTTTTCTAAAGGTTTAAGGACAAGATCTAGTTTCCAGTGCTTGGTAATATTTGGTGGCTAACTATTGGGTAAATTTTATAGTTGGGGTACTTAATTCATTTAGGTAGTATANTATATGTTTAGGGTAGATAAGTGTTTATGATTAAAGTGGGCGGCTAAGAGTATGTATAAAAAGGAGGGCCATTATTAGTCCGTGTATTCCGTGTCCTGTTGAGCCAAAGTGTAATCATGGTATTTTTTTGATTCGATAGATTTGAGATGTATAATTTTTGGAAGCGTTTAAATAAAATAATACCAAGACGAGACTATAGACTCTGGAAGATTAGGTGTTTATTTATATTTTATGCCATACTAATATAGTGTCGGTACGGTGTTGCTTGAAATGAAATGTGAGATACGCCGCATAATTAGCTGGCGAATATTTTTCGTAGTTGTGTTATTTTAAAAAAAATGTAACCCATAAAAGTGGTTTATTAAATGTTCAAATGAATTTAATTTGTGTTTAATGTCACTTAATGACTGGGTAAATTACGGGGTATTACACCCACTCTCAGCATCACGCTTCCCATTCCTGGGGGCCTTCAGCTGAGCGTCATCCGATCTCTGAAGGTATAATTTTTACCTTCTATTCTCCATGCACAGTATTGATAAAGTGTAGGCACGGGGGCGTGAATTAATATAGTGTAGAATGGTCTGTTTTGAGAGCAAGGTGTTCCGATCGTGCGAGAGTATTGTGAGGCCAGTGTGTTGTGAGTCGAAGGAGATCTTTATGATATACAATGCTCGTGAACATAGGAAGACATTATAGAGTTCTCAGAAATCAAATAGAAAATCAACCGGACATAATTCCATTATAACTTCTTCGAATATCACAAAATTCACCTCTGAGTCGGACATAGGTGATCAGACTATGTCCCACTGTCCTTGGTTGAGTATAGGTGATCAATCTATATTCACCCGAGGTTCAATGAACTTTAAAACACTCGGTTCAGTTATACTAGTAACATGCCCTTTAAAAGATGTTTTGAAAGGGTAAGGCAAATGTTCAAACTCAAGATCGAATGGTGAGATTACGTAAGGGAAAGATGTAATGTGGTGATAGGTATGATACGTGAGCATAAGTATATGGGAAAATATTTATGGTAGATATCGAAAATAAAGTGGATATAAATCATTCATTAGTAAGACACGCATCTCATCAAGTATATTAGTGAGCAACATCACCATTGTGGCATAAGCTTGGCAGGCAGGCACGTGATGGTCATAGGGTTAAGTTTTCAGAAAAATGGTTATAGTCTGGGTTTTGAAAATACCAGTTCTCTATAACCAAGGCTCTGATACCAATCTGTAACACCCCCAAAATCGGGTCCAGCGGAAGCATACATGTCACTGGGGTGCTACTCAATTGGTACCACAACATAAGGTACAAAGAATGGTTTTTAATTCATTTACTCAAAATAAAAGTTGTTACCAAAAGTATAAAGTTTACATGTTATAAATAAAATGCGGAAATAAGCCCATAGTTTAGTTAAAGCGGTCCCAATTAGTTATCAGAGTCTTCTATGACCATGTCATGCCATTTGCCAAGCGCCTCCAAGANTAATAGAAGTCATAATGGTCTTTGGGAGCTTGGGAACCGGGGCGTGTATTTGGCAAGAGTCGCACTTGTCGATTTCTTCCCGCACGTCCCTATGCATCGTCGGTCAATAGTATCCCTGTCTCATCAGTTTTGCCACCACGGAACGGGGTCCGGAGTGCATGCCACAAGCTCCTTCGTGTGCTTCCCGGATCACATAGTTTGCTTGCAAAGGGCCGACACACCTCAGCATGGGACTGAGATAAGACTTCTTGAATAGCACCCATTTTCCATGACATACTGTGGTATTTTCATCCGAAGGGTTCTTGCCTCTACAGGATCTTCCGACCAAATGCCTTCTTCTAAGCACCGGATGATAGGGGTCATCCAATTTTCTTCTTCTTCTTCCACGATGGCTTTTACTTCTTTTTCCTCCGTCGATGGTTTTTCTAAGACCTCGACCAGTATTTCTTTAGTTAAGTGGTTGAAAGCTACTGATGCTAACTTACTGAGCATATCGGCCTTTTGGTTCTGAGTGCGAGGTATGTTCTGGATTTTGAATCTTTTGAAACCCTTGATGTATTCCTTCGTCTTTGGTAGGTATCATATCATGCTTTCTTTGGTAGCTGCAAATTCCCCGTTGATCTGGCTGGCAACCAACTTAGAGTCTACCCTAACATCGATTGCTTCTATTTTCATCATTTGAGCTATACGTAGTCCGGCGAGCAATGCTTCGTATTCAGCTTCATTATTAGTACTTTCGAACTTCAATCGGAGGGCATAAGTGTGTTCTATCTGAGACGGACCAATCAAGACCAAACCCACACCAGAACCTTTTTTGCTGGAGGCCCCATCCGTATATAGTACCCAATCCTCCCGCTCGGATATATCATTGACTTCTCTTCCTTTGTGAATATAACATACAGGAACTTCTGATATGAAATCTGCGAGGACTTGTCCCTTTACTGCATTCCGGGGTACATATGCTATGTCATAGGCCCCCAATTCGACGGCGAATTTAGCCAATCTTCCCGATGCTTCTGCCTTGTTCAAGATTTGTTTTACCGGTTGATCCGTTATCACCCTAATAGGATGGGCCTCGAAGTATCTCCTTAGCCTCCGGGACATGTGCAGCAAATATAACGCCAGTTTTTCAACGGGTGGGTAATTTCGCCCGGCTTCATGTAGCGTTCGGCTAACATAATGAATAGGAAGCTGCCTCCCTTCCCTTTCCGTTAGGAGCACAGCACAGATGGCATCATGTGCTGCAGCTAAATAAACATACAAAGTTTCCTTCAGCTTTGGTGTTGTCAGTGACGGGAGTTCAAGGATAATCTTCTTGAGGGACTGGAATGCCTTATCAGCGTCACTCGTCCACCGGTACTGGTCCTTATTCTCCTTTGTAATATTTTTTAGCGTGTCAAAGAAAGGTAATGATTTTTTCGCGGATCTTGCTAGAAACCGGTTTAGTGCCGCTAGCTTCCCACTTAAGCTTTGCATTTCCTTTAGCGTTAAAGGAGATTTCATTTCAGCAATAACCTTTGTCTTCTTTGGGTTTGCTCGTATCCCTTCGGACGTTACCATATATCCTAAGAACTTCCCTTCCTCGACTCCGAAGGAGCATTTCTTTGGATTAAGTTTCATATTGATTCTTCGTAAGTTCTGAAAAGTTTCAGCGATATCTGCCAACATTTCCTTCTCACTTTTGCTTTTGATCACCATGTCGTCAACATACGCTTCTAGGTTTCGCCCAATCTGTGACCGGAAGGCCGAATCTACTAGGCGCTGGTAAGTTGCTCCGGCGTTCTTTAAACCAAACGGCATCTTCGTGTAACAATACGTCCCTTGCTCTGTATAGAACGCCGTTTTCTCCTCATCTTCCTCTGCCATCTGAACTTGATGGTATCCCTTGTATGCGTCCAGAAAGCATTTATACTTGTAACCGACGACTGATTCTATTTTCCAGTCAATTTCTGGTAACGGGTAGTAATCCTTCGGACACGAGGAGTTCAGATTTTTGAAATCGATGCACATTCTCCAACTTCCGTCACATTTCTTAACCAGAACCGGGTTCGAGATCCAGGTGGGATAACGGACCGGTCTTACTATTCCGGCTTTTAGCCATTCTTCCACTTCCTTCGTCACAGCCTGATTCTTTTCAGCGGAGAGACTGTGCTTCTTCTGAGCTATTGGAGTGTCCGAGATGTTTACGTTCAGATGATGCTTGATTAGCCGGCGAGGAACACCTGTCATATCGGATGGTTGCCAGGCGAATATATCCTTGTTTTTTCTTAGCAACTCCACCATTTGCCTCTGATGCGTGTCAAAAGCTTTAAATTTATAATTCTAGAAATACCGGCTAATCGACTAAAGACACAACACGGGTAGTGTACCCTTTCGAGTGCAATATAGTCTAAGGTAAGTCCAGATCGTCCCAAGAGAATTGTAGTTTTCTTAGATTTTTTACAAATGGTGCTAAGGTTAAAATGATTGTCACTTATCAAATTAACCAAACGTGTAATTACAACTAGGGTAATAAGATGGTTCAAGCAAATTATTAAAACAAGCATAAAACGATTACTCCATGGAGGAGAACATAGCAAGCATACAATAATTAGTAAACTCAAAATAATATATCATAAATATAAATCCGAAAGTTACCAAGAATTCGCAATGGCAAGAGTTTACAAACCAACAATTCGAAACCAATACCAACTAGTATTCAAGTACCAATACTCCAACTCAATGATTTCCTATTATACCAACACCAAGAGCTTCTTAACTAACCAAAGATATGTTATTTATCTTCTGAAAATCAGCAACTAATGGCCAAGAGTTCTCGAACCGAGGGTGTTTGGTAATGGGTTTAACGTGGTACACTTGAGAGAATTATGGTGAATTCTCTAAGTATATGTATCCACAGGTTATGGAAATGGTTTATAAGGTTCTGGAAATGGGGTTTTATATCAGGGAAATGTGGTGGTGGTGATGATATAGTATCAAGGGTGTTTGGATCGAAGGTTTGTCAGACCTTATTCACCAAATCCCTCTTCCAAGTGGTGTTTCTTGGGTAGAGATTATTGTATATTGAGATGATGAGATAAGCTGCATTTTTGGGGTCTATTTATAGGCTATCTAACCCTTAGGGACCAAGGCAAGGATATAGGATCGGATTGGTAATGAATGTGATTCATAAATATGCATTTAAGCTGATCAGAGAGAGAAGTACGGCGGTTTTATGGGAAAAACCGCCGGTTATGTGGGTCTGGAGCCTTCGACCAAAAAACCAAAGTTGTAGATAATTCTCTTAGCTTTCCGTGGCCGCTTGAATCACCTAAAACGGAGTCAGTATGCTCAACTTATGGCCAAAACAGTGGAGGTGTGTCGGGAGATCTTTAACTTGAGTTTCATTCTTTAATATGTTCGTGTTTTTCTTCCACGACACCGGCGAACATTGTTCTTAACACCGGCGTACTTTTAATGTTTTTCTTGGCGCCAAAGGGTCATTAATAGAGCTGAAGGCCGGCGCACATTTGTGATAAGATCGCCAAACTTTATTAGATTAGGATAGAACTTCATACGTCCCCGTAACCGGCGTACATTGGACATATAATCGGCGGACTTTATACTTGAATAGGAGATATATTGCTTTATCATGAATTTTTCTTGATTATTGAAGTTCTTTGTCGACTGGACCTGAAATGTATTTTTCATGCAATTAAGTATCGAAAGTCCTAATAATAGGGTTATTTACTATATAATTTACATAATATCGGGGGGTATAAATATGTATAATACGAGACTCATCAATCTCCCCCATACTTAAACCAATGCTTGCCCTCAAGCATAAAAGAAAAATGTTTTCAAAATCGAGTCTCGTATAAGTTTCGAATATATATACTTTTGTGTATCCAAGACAACCAAGAATAACATGACATGCACCTCACGAAATATGTATATATTTTGAATTTCACTCAAGCACTCATGTAAAAATATTTTTGGTATAGATTCACTCTCATAGCTCAGTCATAACTTATAGATTTACCATATGCTTGTAAAAGAAACAAAACTGCACCGACATGGCATAAGCACCAAGTATTAATATCTAAGAGGTCTTTTTTTCGGTTTTAAGGGTTATAAGGTATGTATATGGAATATTTTTTGTAAACACTTAAGTCGGGAATTCATACTTCTTCTTAGCCCTTTTTCTCTCTTTATTTATTTTTTATCACTTTTTTTTTCTTTTTTCTTTTCTTTTTTCGACCACATTATAACAAACATAAAGTGTGCACTCTTCATACTCATCGTAATTGGTATACAACCATACTTTTTTTTTCTCATATTCACTCCAATTCTCTATTCCCGACTAAGCAACATATTTTTGGTTATTTTCTTGATGGATAAATAGAAACAAAAATTTCAAAGCTCAGAAGGGTGTATCTAATGGATAATAGCACTAAAAGTGAGTGCTAAAGGGGTTACATTTCGATTAGAAAACGGTTGGTTTATATATGGTGTAATTCCTTATTTTGCCTCTTATCATGTAAAAATACTTATATCACACGAATGTGATCTTACTGCGGTCTCATAATGATTTCAAATACAAGTTCTAGAATCACATAAATTATCGGCACACTCATAAACAAAGAAATCAAGCATAAAAGGTTCGAAATCCTCACATTTATAGTGGTAATGGTCATAAAATGTGCAAATAATGTCATTAATCCCGATTCAGACTTCTTATGATTGTTTTGGATACGTTTTCTATAAAACTCTTTAGTTATTTCCAATTTATTAATTTTTAAATACCTCCGTAATCGGCGTACATCACTAGAAGGTGCGTCGGTTTTTATTAATATATACGGCAAACTTTTTTTTAAAAGCGGCGATTTTCTCAAATTTGTTTTAACAGTTTAAAATTTTTCATATACCAGCATAAATTTTTTGACTTTATTTTTCTAGTTATCTTCCCCCCATACTTAAATTAAGCATTGTCCCTAATGCTTTAGAATTAAAAACAAAGTATAACGGGAAAAATAAGGGATAACGGTACTTCTCGGGGCTCTTAAGTGATTGGTTGAATTATGAAAGATGCGGTGTTGAACAGAACTTCAATATAAGCATGTGAATTCAAGCAAATATATTATGCCAATTTAAATATATCAGCTCCCCAAGTATGAGTTATCACCTCCAATCCTATTATTTATTAAACCTGCAAATTAAACAAAACTGCAAGAAAACGCAAAATACTAAAGCGCACTTTTGTAGGCAACACGGTTGCATTTAGCATATGCAACAAGCCTTTAAACCCATCGGTGTCCCGAGTGGACGAGTTATAGTCTCGTGAGGGTTTACAGTGAACACACCCACAAAGTTCGTTATATATTTTTATTTTTATTATTATTTTATTTATTAGAGAAGTCGAGCAATGAGCACACGGGCCCTGTGTACGTCATACCAAAGAAACTGCAAAGTTTTTCATTTTATAAAAATTACTTATAGTAGATAATTTTTTGGAGAAAGAAAGTACGCCGTACACAAGATAAAGTGCGGCGGTTTTATTATGATAAAAACGTATATATATTTATATATATATATATATTTTTTAAATCACGGGTTGCCTCCCGAGAAGCGCTTTATTTATACTCGAGTCTTTAGCTAGACTCATCCTTGATTTAAGATTCCTTTATAATTCGGTTTAAATATGAGTGACCCATTTCTAAACGTCCAGGATATGGGATTTTTGGTATATACTCCACAAGTGATGGAGATTCTTTCGATTTGACTACGTAATATTCCCTATTTGTATTTTTAAATGATTGATCTTTTTCAATTTTATTTTTAACGATGATAGGTGGTGGTGGATCTTTTTGGATTTTTGGAGGATCACCGGACTTTCCANTATATATATATATATATATATATATATATATATATATATATATATATATATATTTATATATATTTTAAATCACGGGTTGCCTCCCGAGAAGCGCTTAATTTATACTCGAGTCTTTAGCTAGACTCATCCTTGATTTAAGATTCCTTTATAATTCGGTTCAAATATGAATGACCCATTTCTAAGCGTCCAGGATATAGGATTTTTGGTATATACTCCACAAGTGATGGAGATTCTTTCGATTTGACCACGTAATATTCCCTATTTGTGTTTTGAAAAGATTGATCTTTTTCAATTTTATTTTTAACGATGATAGGTGGTGGTGGATCTTTTTGGATTTTCGGAGGATCACCGGACTTTTCACTTTTGGTGAATATGGCATTCACTTGCTCAGTGCGAGCGGAAGGTGGTGGATCAGTCCTACCAGTTTGTTCAGAAGAGACATGGTTTTGGGACTTCGATAACTCGTCTATCTTTTGTTCCAAATTTTTAAATATAGTTTGATAATTCTTTTCATTTTGCTTCATTTTTAAATTCAGGTCATTAATTAAGTTCTTGACAAACATGTTTGAAATTCTTTGACCATCTAAGAATTTATTGATTGATTTTTTGAGATCTGTTTCAGAATTAGGTTTATCTTGTTTAACGGTTTTTTCCTTAAGACAAAGGTTTTGGGTTAGGCTTAGCTTTTTGTGGTGGGACCCCGATGGGTTTATAAAATTTATGTTCAAAAAGGTTATCGTGAACATTTCTCCTGCTACCGTAGGATCTTATGAAATCATCCAAATCTCTTTTTACCTCGTTGTTTACGTTTTTTCGGAATTATTATTCGATTGAGGTTGTTCATAATGGGATAGGCGAGAATACTGATCAGGAGAATTTTGATTTTTAAGTTGGATGTAATTCGCTTCATGACGTTCACACATCAGCGTTTCATCGTTCATGCTGGTTTTAGAATCATGATCACTTTTGTAGTTGTTACGTATTTCTTGGAGTTCTTTTAGGCTCTGAAAATGAGAATCCATTTTTCGTTCTAGAGACTCCAACTTCTCCAATAATAGGGAATTATCATCAATGTTACTTCCATCGGCGAAAGCAACAACTTCTCGATGATGTTTGTTTTGAGATTTTTTGGACCAATCAAGTTGGAATAGGACTTTGTCCTCAAGGAGTTGAAAAGCTTGATTTGGGGTTTTGTAAAGGAAAATTCCTCCGGATGTTCCGTCAAGGATTCCTTGAGTGGATTCGTCTAGACCATGATAGAAAATTTGGATAATAGATTTTTTGGTCAGACCATGTCCGTAACATTTTCGAAGCATGTTCTTAAGTCGTAACCAGGCTTCGGTTAGACTCTCAGATATGTTTTGAGAGAATTTTCTGATTTCGATTAAAAGGTGTTCAAATAATGAAGGTGGAAAGAATCTACTTATAAAAGCTCTTCTCATTTGTTCCCATGATGTTATTGATTTTCCGTTAAGTTCATTAAACCATATTTTAGCTTCATCGCACAAAGAGAAGGGAAACAACAAAAGCTTGACAGCTTCACTTTAAGTTTCACCATATTTGAACATGTCGCATATTGCGAGAAATTCACGGATGTGGTCATGTGGATCGGCCCACATATGACCATTGAATTTATTCCCTAGGATCATTTTCAAGTGGGTACCATTGATAACAAAGTTGTCATCAACATTGGGTCGAACAATGGCAGAACCAGGAGTTGGTGCCACAGTTTTAGTTCTTTCCCACATGGGTTGATCATCAGGATCGAGAATTATTAAGGGTGGTGAATCGGGTTGGGGTACGACATTTTCTTCGGATATTTTTAAAACGATAGTTTCATTAACGTTAGGATGTTCGATGGAAGATTTTAGTGTCTCGATTTGAACAAATTCTTTTTGTGTCTTTTTAAGTTTACACATTTTCTTTTTCAAATTTTTATTTAATTTAGATAGTGGGCTTATACAAACTTTAAGCAATTTACAAAAAGACATATTTCTTCTTCTTTTATAATATATAAAAATTTTAAAACGAAAATGTTTAAAATAAAGAAAACAAAAGTTTATCTATATTTTTATATTTATATTTTTTATCTTTTAATATATTTATATTTTTAGTTATTTTTTTTTTAAATTTTTTTTATTATATATAGAAAATAAGGATAAAAGATTATTTTTGGTTCAGATAGGTAGGTGCGGCGCACTTGAGTTCAAGTGCGGCGGCTTTCTGGGTTTAGGATGAGAGTGCGGCGTACTTTTAGGAAAAGATCGCCGGTTTTCTGGATTATTTGATTTTTTAGATTTAGATTATAACGGAAGAGAAAATAAAGCATAATAAGCATATAAGCAAACAAGAATGACAAAAAGCAAAAATAAACAACTAACAAAATAAATAACTGATAAAACAAATATGAAAACAAGCTAACGAGCAAAAGGGGAATTCAAATAATGAAATCAGATAAGCAATCCAAGACCTGAAATAAACACTTAAGCAGGTTTTATATACACAAATTTTATGAAGTTTTGAAAATTCTTTTCCTGGTTCACAAATGTTCGGCGGCCTTTAGTTTAAAAACCGCCGGGCTTTTTAGATTTTGTAACGAAAAAGTAAGAAAGTTTCACGACACCGGCGTACTTAGTCAAAAGTACGGCGGTAACCGTTTTGAAAATAAACGATTTATTTGAAATTTTCCAGATGTGCGGCAGTTTTGGTGTAAAAACCGGCGTACTTGCAGACTCAGAAGCACAGATTTCACAATTATATTCAATTAAGAACACGTTTAAGCAAATAAAGAGCACAAAACAAGCAAACAAACTGATAACAACTAAACAATTCCCCGGCAACGGAGCCAAAAACTTTGATGCGTGTCAAAAGCTTTAAATTTATAATTCTAAAAATACCGGCTAATCGAATAAAGACACAACACGGGCAGTGTACCCTTTCGAGTGCAATATAGTCTAAGGTAAGTCCAGGTCGTCCCAAGAGAATTGTAGTTTTCTCAGATTGTTTACAAATGGTGCTAAGGTTAAAATGATTGTCACTTATCAAATTAACCAAACGTGTAATTACGACTAGGGTAATGAGATGGTTCAAGCAAATGATTAAAACAAGCAAAAAACGATTACTCCATGGAGGAGAACATAGCAAGCATACAATAATTAGTATACTCAAAATAATATATCATAAATATAAATCCGAAAGTTACCAAGAATTCGCAATGGCAAGAGTTTACAAACCAACAATTCGAAACAATTACCAACTAGTATTCAAGTACCAATACTCCAACTCAATGATTTCCTATTATACCAACACCAAGAGCTTCTTAACTAACCAAAGATATGTTATTTATCTTTTGAAAATCAGCAACTAATGGCCAAGAGTTCTCGAACCGAGGGTGTTTGGTAATGGGTTTAACGTGGTACACTTGAGAGAATTATGGTGAATTCTCTAAGTATATGTATCCAGAGGTTATGGAAATGGTTTATAAGGTTCTGGAAATGGGGTTTTATATCAGGGAAATGTGGTGGTGGTGATGATATAGTATCAAGGGTGTTTGGATCGAAGGTTTGTCAGACATTATTCACCAAATCCCTCTTCCAAGTGGTGTTTCTTGGGTAGAGATTATTGTGTATTGAGATGATGAGATAAGCTTCATTTTGGGGGTCTATTTATAGGCTATCTAACCCTTAGGGACCAAGGCAAGGGTATAGGATCGGATTGGTAATGAATGCGATTCATAAATATGCATTTAAGCTGATCAGAGAGAGAAGTACGGCGGTTTTATGGGAAAAACCGCCGGTTACGTGGGTCTGGAGCCTTCGAACAAAAAACCAAAGTTGTAGATAATTCTCTTAGCTTTCTGTGGCCGCTTGAATTACCTAAAACGGAGTCCGTATGCTCAACTTATGGCCAAAACAGTGGAGGTGTGTTGGGAGATCTTTAACTTGAGTTTCATTCTTTAATATGTTCGTGTTTTTCTTCCACGACACCGGCGAAAATTGTTCTTAACACCGGCGTCCTTTTAATGTTTTTATTTGCACCAAAGGGTCATTAATAGAGCTGAAGGCCAGCGCACATTTGTGATAAGATCGCCGAACTTTATTAGATTAGGATAGGACTTCATACGTCCCCGTAACCGGCGTACATTGGACATATAATCGGCAGACTTTATACTTGAATAGGAGATATATTGCTTTATCATGGATTTGTCTTGATTATTGAAGTTCTTTGTCGACTGGACCTGAAATGTATTTTTCATGCAATTAAGTATCGAAAGTCCTAATAATAGGGTTATTTACTATATAATTTACATAATATCGGGGGTATAAATATGTATAATACGAGACTCATCAGCCTCCGACAGTCTTTCGAGAATCCCTTCCCTATTGACACCAACTGGTCGGGATGAGCTGGATTCACCAGCACTTCTTCCGTTGTACCCACTTCAACCCCAGTGATTTCCGCTTCCTGAGGTTCTTCCGACTTCGGTTTATTCTCTGTCTGTTCTTCCTCTAGCCTTCTGCATTCCAGAACCACCGATGGACGTGCCTTCAGGGTTGCCACCCCCTCGGAGTTGGGAATTTGATCATGGAATGGATCGTCGATGGTATGGCCCTAAGTTCCTTTAGTCCCGTTCTCCCCAGTATTACATTGTAAGGCGATGGGGACTGCACCACACAAAATTTCATAGTTGTTCTTCGAATTAAACCATGGTCCCCAAAACTTACGTCTAGTTCAATTTTCCCCAACGGCTTGCTGGTCTCGCCGGAGAAGCCTACTAGAGAGGTACTTGTTTCCTGAAGGCCTGCCCTTACCGATGAGCTGAGGTTGCGGAAACAATGCTCATACATCACGTTCACAAACGATCCTTCGTCGACATATATCCTTCGGACCAAATATCCTGCTATGTTTCCTTCAATGATCAGGGATTCGTCCGACAGATCATACGATCGGATCAGAGGGAAGATTATCAGGACGTTCATCCAACCTTGTTCCGGTTCCTCGTGCCTTCTTTTCTTATTGTTTGGTAAACTTCTTATCATGTTAATCACTTTCGGTTTCCCCCTGTCATTCCTTCTGGCCGGTTCCCTACCTTTCTCACCGTCACGCTTTCTGACATCCTTCAGAAGGTGGTCCAACTTTCCGGATTCTAATGCAAACTCAAGTTGTCTCTTCAGCTGATAACAATCATTAGTCAGGTGACCACGTTCCTTATGGTAATCACAAAACTTGTCTTCATTTTCTTTCGTCGGCCTACTACCGGTGGGAGGAGGAGCAGGCAGATTGAGGTGGTGTTCAGTGGCTAAGATTTCCCTCGGAGGTTTAATTAACGAGCTTAATCCTAAGCGTTGGGGGCTTGCCTAAAAGGTTCATTCCTCCGGTTATCCGCGTGGTATTGATCGTTGCGGTGGCTGTTGCCTCTCGGGGCGACGTAAGGGTGGTATACATCCTTCTGCCGGTAGTCATTACGGCGATCTCCACGTGGTCGGTCTCCGTAGACTCCTTTAGTTGACCTTTCATTCTTGTAACCGCCATTCCCCCTTTTCCCCTGGTCGGGGAACTCCCCTCTCGGTAATTCTGTGCTCCGATAAGCTTCCTCTGATCGAATGAAGTCATCGACCCTTGTGAACATTTCGGTTACGGTTTTTGGCACCCTGTCGGAAAATTTCTTGGCCAAGGTTGGGCACTTGTGCGCGACCATGAAGGCGGAGATTTTCATAATCTCCGGAACACCACTGATGTAGCTGGCTTCCTCTGTCCACCTTTCCTTGAAATCTGGCAAGGATTCGTGAGCTTTTCAGACAATCTTTGTGATTTCCGTTGGGTCTTTTGCCCCCTTCCTCCCAAGAGAGAACCTAGTGCAGAATTGCTCTCTCAACTCATCCCAACTGTCGATACTACCTGGTTCCAATCGCTCAAACCATCCTCCGGCAGCCCCATCGAGGGTCTGCTGAAACATACGACACCATACTGGCATCGGCCACTCACCCCCGTTTGCAGCTCCGGCAAAGCGAGTGAGGTGGTCATTTGGATCCGTCGTCCCGTCGTATATTCTCATTTGGAGCGGCATCACATAACTGGATCCGGTGAATTCCACTACTCTGCGGGTGAAGGGTGAGCGGGAGACTTCTTTGAAAGGCTTACATAAATCATCACTCGTTCCTTCGTTAGCTTTCTCTTTTCCTCTGTCTTTCTCCCCTTCGTCTCTAAAGTCCAGCCGGATGGGTCTGAGCACATTTCCCTCCTGAGCGTTGTGTTGTTTAATCAGCTGCGTTAATGATGCCATCTGACTGAGGATCATTTCTTGTAAGTTGGGAGAGTCGTTGGTGGGGCCGTCCCTGTTTTCCAAGTTGTTGTTATCGGTTCCACTCCCACTGGTTTCGACCGGGGGAGTCTGAAAAGGAAACCCAGTCATTCAAGCACTTCGGTAGACTGAATAACGGGTCCCACGGATGGCGCCAATTTGTTGAAGTAAAACCTTGCTGGGGTCCGAATTCTTTTATAATCCTTTAGAAGTGTCCTCCGGATGTGGTTCGTACCTACACACACGAAACACGCACATAGTCTCGCCTTGGGTTTTATCCCAAGACCAACCTCCGGTGTGAGAGTAAGAGTAGGGTAATACGAAGGGTATAGCAATAAATGAGAGTAAATGCAATATGTGTGTGTTCGTTGTTCATATTAAATGAGGTAGGGGTATTTATACTACCCATACCTCGTTACCTGTGCTGTCTAGGGACTAAGCGAGACGACCTACGCCTAGTCTAGATTGTAGGTGCCAGGCTGTTCATGAAACATAATCCCGTAAAATCTGGGATGGCGGTCCGTACTTTTATCCGCGAGGTATCTACTGTTTGTGGATAAAAGAGAGGTTTACTGTTCAAATGTTTCGGATGTGCCCTTCGGCTATACTGTCCGGCTACGATCAATAAACCGAAAGGCAGATGAAAGTCCGGAAGGTGTGTACCTTCCGGGCACATACGCCAACATTTATTGTCGAATTTAGCCTTTTCCTAGCTTCTCACTAGGCATATTTGCAGTTCAAAAAGGCCATAATCACATAATGAGTAAAGTAACAAGGTTATAAATAGCGCGAGGTGTGACGTGGCGGTATAACCAAGTCTCACGTTTTAGCAGGTAAGGTGAAGCTTTTGCGTTTTTAAAGCGTGACATATGGTGGCACAAAATATGAAAATATTTATATAGTTATATCATATTTCATATATATCGAGTTTATAAAAAGCATTGTATCTAATGAATAAGGTTAAGAAATTATCTTTATATGTAATATTCTTCATTTTTTTTAATCGGAGTTGACTCATAGAAACCCGTCACGCCTCATGCCTTAGCACGTCTTTTCTCGCCTCATCTCACGCCACACCTTGATGCATTTCTTAACGTGATGGTCATGCCTCATGCCTTAGTGGCGCCGCCATGGCGCGCTTTTTAGAACCATTAGCATAACTAATGACGGTTTAAGGTGGTCCTAATCAATAGAATGTGTTTTGTATTTCTATGATCACCTGGAACTTGGGGGTCCCGCGATGTTACGGACTCCGATGAAATTTTGATTCATAGTGCTTATTTTCTTAAAAAAATACTAAATTTTCTTAAATGCATCCGGTTCAAAAGGAATTGTGTTTTAGTGCTTGCTTAATTGATCTATTAGCGGAGTGAAAAGCATACTTAATTTCTATTAAACTCAATCATTTCAACTGAAATCACCTTTTTCTCATATTTTATTTTAGGGAATTGATTTGCACACTCATGGTTTTGATTGGGACACTCTATTGTTTGCATAACATAGTTGTACAGTGTTGACAGTGTGCTTTGTAAACTTGTACAGTGAGTGTCCTAATCAAAATATGAAGTGAATCACCTTCCTTTCTTTTATGTTATAGCTTAAAACATTGTGCGGCTAGTCACTTTTTATTTCTAGTTTCATTACTGATGATCACGCACTCTTCTACTTTCACTCTTCTACTTTCGATGCTTCAAAAAACGACGGAATGGTGTCTCACGCGATGGAAAAACTAGGCTATTAATCGGTTAACTTGGTAGTATGTGCTAAGAGAATTTTTCTCAAAGTATAATGATACACAATCTTACTCTTTTGATCAAGAACAATAACTATATCCTTAAAATAACTTTTCTTGGATAATTAGGGATCCATAATTCTTTCTCACAATAGGTTTAAGCTCCCAAGTGGTTTCAAACTCGCTGTGCAGGGTTACCTCGAGTTTTCGGAGGTCTTGGGCGAAAATCAATCATGATGCCTCCAAAATGAGAGTCATTGTCTTATGAGATATAATGCAAACTAGCTATTTAAATGTTCAAGATGTGACACATTTAAAATATTTTCTCATCTAATTGCTTTTTCTTTTAAGAAAAATATGTGTACACATGTATAGAATTCTTAACGAGACAAAGTTTGGGGCTTCTACAATTTTTGGGTGGTGATCGCCCCTCAAGGACGGCTTTTTCGCTATGGGAGATGATTCGCACACCAACTTTTTTTGATTATTTCACCATACTTTGTGCATTACAGTGTTGTACTGTGTGCTCTATGTGCATTACAGTGTTGTACAAAATGTGAATTAATAAAAAAACGGTGTGCGAATCACCTCCCTTTCGCTATGCTGACCTAACTATTATCGGTCCACGTTAAGTTATAACATTCTCAGCTTTGGATTCTGGTGGGATCCTCACGGACATGCAGCCAGTTTGATACGAATCGAATGACATTGCTTCTTCGATCCTTTGATCAAAATATACTAGCTAGTTCCTCTATGTATGAAAGATAATTTTCCACGATGCTTTACCATGTACCTCTTGTAGGAAACTTTCTTGGTCTCATCAAACATTAGATGTTTACGAAAGTAATCTTTTATATAATAAAACAAAACCCTAATTGGGGACTTTTCCATTTTGAAAAACTCAACCTTCCCTTATTAAGTACTCCCTCCGTCCCAAAATAAATGTCCAATTTGACTTTTCAGAGTCAAACTGGTTCAACTTTGAACTTGTCTATTTTTTCGGCCGTTATATAATATTTGATGCAAAATATATGAGTAGATTGAGTATTAAATGTATTTTTTCACTGGTATAATTTTTCACAAGTATTATATTATAACAAAAAGAATATTTAAGAACAAAGTTGAACCAGTTTGACTCTGTAAAGTCAAACTGGATACTTATTTTGGGACGGAGGGTGTATTATTTTAATTATAATTTTTGATTATTAAAGATAATCATTTAAAAAGTTTAATCCTATCGTTAGTTGCATCTTATCTTTATCTTTTGTGTTTATCTTCTACTTATGTAGTATATCAACAAAACAAATTTATTATAATTTTTTTATTATTAAAGATAATTATTTAAAAAGTTTAACCATATTGTTAGTTGCATCTTATCTTTATCTTTTATGTTTATCTTCTACTTATGTAGTATATCAACAAAACAAATTTAAAGATTAAATTATTTGTTTTTTAATAAATAAAAATATATCATTCAAAAAATTTAAAAAAGAAAACCCGCGCGTGCGTGAATATTATAACTAGTATGGCAAGTAAAACAAGTTATGGTTTCTTCTATCGCGGCATTATGAATAAAAAAGACAAACACGACTAAAAATATAATAGAAATATCGGTAAAACCCTAGAACTAGTGCTTTAGTTTTATGTTTAAAAAAAATGATACTCCGTATATTCTTCTACTTGTGTCCATCGTATCTTTAACAAGTATAGTATGGTACTATGGTGACAAGTTGCTTTCTATTGAAGGCTTACATAGTATTTAAACAAATAGGTTTCGCCAATTACTAAATTTCCATGTTTGATTACGTACCTTAATGCAAATCAACAAAATACTAGTGTTTTTAAATAGTTTTGCATGTCTGCAATTGGCCCATTTTCGCAACAATTAGTTAGAATGTACAAATAAATATTACTCGCACTATCAAGATTGAACAACAACTTGTTTCTAAAATGCATAAAGAAATATAAACCTCACTATGGACAGAAGGACCCTACGTAAATAATACCCAAGTACAATGCACCTGAATTAAAATTGGATTTTAGCATCATACCAACTGAGTAGCAATGAAGTAAAGGGGGACAAAATCCATAATGTTTATTCCAACTACTTATTTATTTTGTTTGATGGTATTATATATATGTTATATAAAATAATTATATTACAAAATATATTCCACTAATAGTAGTATCTTATTTTGCTCTATCGCTCAAAATCTAACCACACGATGCAATTCTACTAACAAAGAAACGATAACTAAAAAAAAAAACGTAAGCTTATTGAGAAACTAGAAAAATAATTATACTAAAACATAAAAAGCAGCTTTTGGATTGGAATAAATACGTAATTTATAAATTATGAGGATACAAATCTTTGTGTCTTATTGTTATCAAAGTTTTAAATAGGTCGAAATAACTCCCATACTATCTACTCTAAGACCAATAATATTGATTAATTAGTTAATTGGGTTAATTAAATAATGAATAAAATACATATGACCTAAAATTTGTAATCTAACACTTGAGCTTATATCAATCTTAATCTAATACAAATACTAATATAATTTTAACTCTAATACAAATTGACTAACATATACAATTGATTGTCGATTGACTTTTCTTTAATGATCCGCCACATGCAACATTAAGATGTTGAAGCGATTTTTCTTTTTTTTGCGAGAGCTGGGATCAAAACCAAACCGTTTCCTCAATAACGCCATCTTAAATTGACCGAGATGACATGCATAAAACAACAACAACAACACTCAATCTCGTCGAAATGATGTATATGTGGGCCAAGGAGGTTGAATGTAGACTGATCATACCCCTAGCCTTGGGTTCGAGAGCAGAGAGACTACTTCGATCCATGAAGATTGAGTTAACTTGCATGTTTACGCTAAAGGACTGGTACCGTACGAGAGCAGTCTCCCTTTGATTATGTATCTTCTAATTGATAACACGCATACATATCCATACATGGATTATCAATGCATTAGCTAAACCATTCTGTTTTTCATCTTGAGATGGAAGTTATTAATTAGAATACGTGATTGATATATACATACTAGTTAAAAAAAACTCGTGAAATTCATGGGTATTTAAAAGAGAGGTAAAAGAAATATATAATTTGTATATTACGTAATTAGCCGTTAAAAAGAAACACGTGTATATGCAGTTGCAAATAAAATTTCCGTACAAAATAAAACATATGTGTAATAAATAAATCTAATGTAGTTTTTTGAGTTAATTGCATTTTTGGTCCTCGTGGTTTGGTCCCTAAAACTTGAAAAGTGCAGTAGATGTCCCTATTTTGTAGTTTGGGCTGCATGTTTTGTCCTTGGGCCAAAGTTAAATGACTAAACCACCCCTTCTTTCCATAAGGACCAAAAAAGCAATTTACTCATTTATATTTTCTTTTCAGTTTTTTACAAGCTACGTCCTTGTGATTTGCACACAAAGTCACATTCAGTCCTTTTATCAAATTTCTCTCACAAATGATCCCAATTGTTGTCAAATTTTGCTGTTTCCGTCCTTTTTTGCCAACGATCATTAGCATTTAACGTTTCGCCTGATTTTATACGTTTTCGCCCGTTTCCTTACGTTATTATATGTTTTGTCCTGTTTTATACATTTTCGCCCATTTTTATACGTTTTCGTCCATTTTATATGCTTTCTTACATTTTCATACGTTTCGCCCGCTTCCTTATATTTTCGTCTGTTTTTATACGTTTTCGTCTGTTTTTATACGTTTTTGCCCGTTCCCTTACGTCTTTGTCAGGTTTTATACGTTTTATCCATTTTTACACGTTTTCGTCTATTTTTATACGTTTTTATAAGTTTTCATCCGTTTTGTTCGTTTTCGTCCTTATTCTTACGTTTTCACCCTTTTTCTTACGTTTTCATATGTTTTCGTCCGTTTTATATGATTTCTTTAGTTTTTTCATTTTTTTCTTACGTTTTCATACATTTTTGTCCGTTTTTATACGTTTTTGTCCGTTTTTATATGTTTTCGTCTGTTTTATACGTTTTCATCCATTTTATACGTATAAAAATATAAGAAAAATGAATGAAAAGATATAAAACAGGGCGAAAACGTGTTCATTTGTCTATTTTATATGTCTTCAACTATTTTTATTCGTTTCATTCATTTTTCTTATGTTTTTATACATAATAATACGTATAAAACGGATGAGAACGTATAAAAACAAACGAAAACGTATAAAACGGACAAAAGTGTATGAAAACGGGCGAAAATACATGAAAACGTAAGAAAGCGTATAAAAACGGACGAAAACATATGAAAACGTAAAAATGGACGAAAGCGTATAAAATCGGATTAAAAGGTAAGAAAACGGGCGCAAAACGTATATGAACAGATGAAAACATATAAACACGGGCAAAAACATCTAAAACGACAAAAACGTATAAATGCGGACGAAAATGTAAGAAAGTGGGCGAAAGCGTATAAAAAAACATAAGAAAACGTATAAAAATGGACGAAAAAGTATAAAACCGGACTAAAACGTAAGGAAGCTGGTAAAACGTATAAAAACAAACGAAAACGTATTAAAATGGATGAAAAAGTAAGAAAAACGGGCGAAAACGTATAAAAACATAAGAAAACGTGTAAAATGGATGAAAACGTATAAAAACGTTTGGATATGGATAAAAACAGGTGAAAATGAATAAAATAGATGAAATCGTATAAAAACATATGAAGTCGTTAGAAAACGGGCGAAAACATATAAAAACTAACGAAAACGTATAAAAATGGATAAAACGGGCAAAAACGTGTAAAAATGGACAAAACGTTAAATACTAACGATCGTTGGCAACAAGGACGAAAACGGCAAAATTTGACAACAATTAGGATGATTCGTGAGAGAAATTTGAAAATAAGACTGAAAGTAACTTTAATAAAAATGTTTGGTAAGTTAGCTGTTAAATATAATTATAAGATGTAAAATGACATAAAAGACATATTTATAATTGTAAATAAATGTTTGGAGGGTATATCTGTAATTTAAAGTTTTAACAGCTCCAATATTTTAAAAAGCTTCATGAATCAGCTTTTAATTTAGAAGCTATTTGCGTGCAAATCACAAGGACGTAGCTTGTAAAAAACTGAAGAGAAAATATAAATGAGTAAATTGCATTTTTGGTCCTTATTGAAAGAGGGGGTAGTTTAGTCATTTAACTTTGGCCCAGGGACCAAACATGCAACCCAAACTACAAAATAAGGACGTCCACTGCACTTTTAAAGTTTTAGGGACCAAACCTACAATTTGGCCAAACCATATGGACCAAAAATGCAATTAACACGTAGTTTTTTTTAGTAAAACGCACAAATGAAAGCATAAAATTGCATAAGCATATATTGTAGTTCTTGTTTTTGATGAACTTGTTATCCTTGCGGTAATCTAAAAGCATGTCGTTCTACTTGTCGGTGACTTGAGCTTAATTTTAATAACCTATTAGATACATAAAGTTTTCCCAACCATTTGAAATATATATGTCAGATTTAGAAACCCTATACTAATAAATAAGTTGGAATTTGACATAATAGTGTATATGTAAAAAGATTGGACAAGTTAAGGTTACACATTATCATAACTTTTGTAACACTTCTCTGTAGACCACATTTGTTGTGCTATTCGTGAGATTGCCTTCTTCGTCACATATAACTATTGTCAATCGCTTATTACTCTTAACACGAAACACCAAAGCATATATAGTTGGTCATGTGTTTTCATCCGTTTTTTACGTTTTCGTCCGTTTTCATATGTTTTTATCCGTTTTCATAAGTTTTTGTCTGTTTTCATACGTTTTCATCTGTTTTCATACGTTTTCATCCGTTTTCATACGTTCCATCCATTTTCGTTTGTTTCGTACGTTTTCGTCCGTTTTTGGCTGTTTTCATATGTTTTCGTCCGTTTTCATACTCTTTCATACGTCCAATCAAGCGACTTGCCTTTTAGTAGATAGTAAGAAAAACTATCATGAATCCAATCAACCAATGAAAACAGTAAATAACGACTTGCCGTTTTTTAAATGACTTGCCGTTTAAAACGGGTGTTTTAGTAGATAGTAAGAAAAAGTATCATGAATTCAATCAACCGATGAAAATGTCAAATAACGACTTGTCGTTTAAAATGAACGAAAACATACGTCCAATCAACCGATGAAAACGGATGAAAACGTATGAAAACGGACGAAAACGTGTAAAACCGGATGAAAATGTATGAAAACGAACGAAAACGTTTAAAACGAACAATAATGTATGAAAACGGACGACAACATATGAAAAAAGACGAAAACGGACGAAAACGCAGGAAAACGTCTGAAAACACCAAAATCGTAGAACGTATGAAAACGGACGAAAATGTATGAGAACGTATAAAAACAGACAAAACGTATGAAAAAGGACGAAAACAGATGAAAACGTATGAAAACGGATGAAAGCATATGAAAACGGAAGAAAAAGGACGAAAACATAGGAAAACATTTGAAAACGGATAAAAATGGATAAAAACGTCAGAAAAGGTATAAAACGGACAAAAACGTGCGAAAAGGACGAAAATTGATGAAACCGTACGAAAAAGACGAAAACCTATAAAAACGGAAGGAAACGGTCGAAAACGTATGAAAATAGATGAATACGTATGAAAAAGGACGAAAACGTATGAAAACGGCCGAAAACGTATAAAATGAACGAAAACGTATGAGAACGGACGAAAACACATGAAATTGGGAAAAAATGTGTAAAAACAAGAAAATGTTTTTATTGTGAGAAAGTTATTTGCCGTTCTAAAAAAAATGTTTTTAGTATACGCGAATAANTAAAAAAAATATTTTGAGTAAAGGAAAATAAAATAAAAAAAAAAAAAAAAAAAAAAAAAAAAAAAAAAAAAAAGACGAGGAAAAGGCAAGAAATACTAGAAAAGACAACAAAATAGGTTGAACAATTAAATCTTAGATTAAATCCACACCATTAAATCAAATTAAATAAAGGGTGATGACATAGTTGTTAGGATCCCGATCCTAATCTTAGGATCTTACGATTTTACGATACTGTAAAGCAAAAACGATCCGAATCCTACATAGGATCTTTACAAACTTAAGATCTTATAGGATCCCAATCTTGATCATACGATCTTAAGATCTAATCCGATCCGATCTTACTTTTCTCGGATTACAAACTAAAAAGCTACAAATTTATGGGTTGTTTTTTTGTAGAATTCACATAACAACAAGTTAATCTTTTTAAACATTTCATAATCATAGATTAGGACAACGTTTCTATGAAACATTCATAGTATTTTGTGTTTATAATGTATAATAATTTGTAGATTTGTATAATATTACAAAAACTATTAAGATTTAACATTAGAGTAGGATCTTAAGATCCCGATCCGATCTTACGATCACGATCTTGCAAAGACGAAAACGATCCTGGGTAGGATCCCGATCTTGAAAAGCTTGAGTGATGATATATCCCCCAATATGTTCTAAAATAAAGGGTATGCAAAATAAATCACCTCGCCTACTTTGAATACAATTTGAATACAATTATCTCTAGATAAAGGAAAAACTAAAAAGTGAAAGTCAAAAGTTGAAACTTAAAAAGGAAATGTTGAACATATATGTTTCAAAAGGAAACTATTAATACACATAAAAAACCGGGTTGACCCGGGATGCTTCAAACCCGTTGGGTTGACCCGGTTTAAATTGACCCATTTTTGACCGGAACGGTTCAACTGATTGAACCACCCGGGTCGAACCGGGTTTCAAAACATTATGCTTAATCCCTAAATCCTCAAACTTTTATTATTTTTCGTTTATAACCCATATATCATTCTGCCGCTATAAAATCCCGTTGCTATTACGAGTCCTCGTCTAGTATGTTGAATACAGTTATATGTTTCAATAACAATAAATTCATTAAACTACTTAAAAATCATACTACCAAATAGGCCCAATATCATAATTCAGTATAGTTACCAAGTTTATCGATTAACGGGCTTTTTATGAATTTCATAATACTCAAAACATTTAAATCACGAACATTCTATATTACAATGGGGGGAAAGTAAAAAACGATTTCAAAATTCAGTTTCAAGCAACGGACTATGACACGTGACGAAATGAGGTGAAATGCTATTTTTGGAAAACATTTATTAAAAAAGAGGCTCTTAAAATAGATAGATAGATGCTCTTAAAATATTACAACTAATAAACGGAGATATATAAACCATTTATATGCCATGCAAACTTTGTTTTTTTATTTCAGTATAAAAATTATACATTTTGTATGTATAGAAACAATAATACAACTTGTATAACTTGTATGTATGTGTAAAAAACAAGAGGGATCTTCTTCTATGTTCTATGGTATGGCAATGAAGGATATGGGCCAAAACTCTGGTCAACTGGACCATTCTCTTCCAATCTTTGCAACTTCAGTCCTTCAATAACATTTCCCATCTGCAATCATTCAAATTTTGTCTTTAATCACCAAATTTTATGTACTGTGCAATTATTATATTCCAATTCCTAAAAAATGTAAACATACAAATGATGATAAAATTAACTTAATAAAAATATTTGACTACTTATTAAGTACTTTTTATATTTTCTAAAGACGGATTGATTAGGTGTGATTATATGTGAGAAATTAGAAAATGTATTTGTATGTCTAGTTCATGTTGGAAAAATGACAGATTATTCGTCGCTCGTTAGTAAAAGTTACTTGTCTCATGAGAAACATGACCCGCAAATTGTTCTGTCTGTCGAGTCTAAAAGCTTGAGTTCACATTTTATTTTGTAACCCAAAAACAATGCTTATTTCATAATATTAGGTGTTCGGAATATGAAAAACGTTAGAATGCTTCGATAGGCTACCTGAAATGCATCGATATGCATAGACTCTGAATAGAAGTTTTGAAATCTGCTTGCTTCACTGAGTTTCGACGAAAGAAACTGATATCCACATTCAAGAAAATTAGGTTAGTAATTATTTTAACATTTCATTTTATTATGTCTAATTAATATGCAACAAGAAAACCTAAAAAAGACTATTTATTATATCACTTAGAATATTAGTTCATGTAACTCACCTCCACCTGATTTTGTAAGGATTGTACATAGTTGATTATCTCATCCAACATTACCGCCATGCCCATTGACTGTAAATATAATACGAAATTAGTCAGTCAAATGTATAAAAAATTCAAAAAACGGGTAAGGTATAGTATGAAAATGCATCCTGAAGAGTGAAGAGATTTTTCGCTCGACTATGGTTAGAAATATACCTTGTAGCACCCGGGAACGATATCTTGCAAGCATCTCAAACGCTCGTTAATTTTCCCTCTTCTAATCTGTTTTCGCAGCACGAATAAGTTTTAGTAAGTTATGTGTTGCGAGTAAATTAGTCACTTTGGGTCAAGTTAAACGTTCATCTTTTGTATGTTATACTATCTGTTCAAATTATTACTTGCTTAATTTTATACAAAAGATGTATAGTTTGCAATGAAAAGTTAGTATTACTGTATTAAGCTTACCCTTTCTGCTATACTGTGACTATCAGTTGCTTGGCCCCTTCTAGCTCTAACGTGTACCACTTCTTTTGGTGCTTCTCCATTGTCACTCACTTTTGCTTTTTTGCCCTTACCTGAACTCTATATAAAATTAAAAATAAAAGAAAAGAAATTATTAGTACAATTAAGCAAGTCCCAAAAAAGGGGCAATAATATAGTCGTTTGCACAAATAGTTTTATTTGTTTTAGGGTATGCAAAATGCGTTATTTTAGATAGAAGAGTATGTGAAGTACATTAACATATCCATAAGTACGTTATTCAAATAACATGGTCAACATCGCCAGTTATCAAATGTTTTGCAAGCGAATAATTATATGCAGGCATAAAAAAAGTACCAAGTTTTTTAAAAGTCGTTACCTGATATTTTTTGCCATCAATCTCACAATCCGCGACAAGATGAGATGACGAATTTCCGGAACTGCTTGATGATACATCCATTGATTTTCTCTTGCCGTTTAGAACCGGTCCCATAGGAGCGGCTTCTGGAATCACCATAACATTTTTCTTTTCATGTTGAAAGACTGGTTGAAAGCTTTGCACGAATTGTTGATCAAGTGATGGTGATACTTGTTGAGACATGAAATTATCATTTGAAATTCCCATGAAGCTTTGAGAAGTACTCATGCTTGAGTTGTCATATTGGATTGAAAACTGGTTGAATAGTTCCATGTTTTGTTCAATGTCTATGAAAGAAAATGAAGGTTTTAAGCTATGGAAACTTGATGTAAAACCCTCCATATTGATTCTTTGTATGATATGAAGCTTATATTGAAATTTTGCGAAGGGGTTTTATTTGCAACTTGTGTGTGGTCGCTCTCTCTATTTATATGCAAATACTTGTCTTTGTCTCTTTGTTCCTTTTTAATTTGTTCCTAATTTTATATTCTTTGTTATTTTATTCAGAAAAGAGAAAAAAGCCTCATACTTAATCACTTGATCATGTAGAAATGTAGCTTTTCAACGATAGGAATGGATTAGAGTGTTAATTTTTTATTTTTTTTTGCAAAAATTGGTACTAACATTTATAAACAACTTCAACAAAGGTTGAAAAAAATGGACACAAACACAAATTAAAAAAGACCTAAATCCAAGTGTTTTTAGCTAGCCATTTCGAAAAGGATCTCACGTCAATGCCTACAACTAGCAAACGTGCTTTAGATTANTTTTTTTTTTTTTTTTTTTTTTTTTTTTTTTTTTTTTTTTTTTTTTTTGTGTGTGTGGAACAGCTTTAGTATATAAAATATAAGCAAGGCATTCTAATAAGACACTAGAAGCCCAAAAGTACACATTACATTTAAATAGCGTTACATGGGTCGTTGAACCAATTGATCCAATTTAAATTAACCTTACGAATTCTACTCGAGATCCAACTGAACAAAGATAGCTTAGTGTCATTGAAGATCCACTCCTTTGAGGGACGTTTCAAAGAAAATGTCATATCATTCTGGAATTTCCATAAAACCCAAAGCGTTGTTTGGACGACAGCATCGAAATGTACCAATTGATGAGATGGTAGGTTTACTCGCTCTGACAGGTTGATGGTTCCATGAAGATTTAAGCTTGGAATGTACTGAATGTTCCACCACTTGAAGACTTTGAGCCAAGTTTCTTTAGCAACAATACATGAGATAAAAAGGTGCTTTCTGTCTCGATATCATCATCACAAACTGGACGGGTGGAGTTTAAGTCGATGTCTCTTCTGTCAAGGTTGGATCTTGTTGGCAGCCTAGCATGTGAGGCTCTCCAAGAGAAAACGTTGATTTTGATTGGAAGTGCTTTGTTCCATCTACAAAAGAATGAGCTATTTAACTCGTATTCAAAAGTTAAAACAAGTAAAATAGTTTTTTTAACGAGTAAGTGAAAATTTTATGTATTAGTAATTTAATTTAAGGTTATACTATTTATACCTTGTACACATGGCTGTTCATTTGATTCGAGTGAGATAATTTGCTAATACGATAAATCTTTGTCCTTAGTTTGTTCCAAAATTTAGATTTCTTCCAACTATATCACTGCTAACCCAAGAAGCATTTTCAACATTAGTAGAACGTAATTAAACTGTTGGAGCTTTTAGAGTTTTGAGACCCTCGACGTCCACCTTGTCCACCTTTAAAAGCGGCCTGTCGTCTAATAGTATTTCAGCTGCAGTTGTGTAAGACAACATGTATTATTGATTTTGTAGTGTTTTGAAACAACATGAATGTAAATAACATGTCGGTAAAAGAACTGTATATGGATGGTTACGGTCTTAATATCATTATCCAAGAGGAATTGAAATTAAAGACTTGAGATTGATACACTTTAGAGGACCACGTGGAAATTCCAGCTTCTTTGGTTGTGTTCCCTTTGTAGGGCCAATTTCAGGAGATATATCCATAACTTGGTCCCATCAGTTGTTTCTTGCTTATGGCACAATATTTAGAGCCCATCAAAAGCAAAGAAATAAAAATTGGCATATAATGGTGGTCACTAATCAAATAGTTGGTGGGTTGTTCTTTTTCATTAAAGGTTAATGTTCCAATGCATGTATCCATTTGTATGTGAAATGATTTTGGTCATAAAACTCTAATGGATTTCAATGTAATCAACAACGAGATTTCTTATGGGACCATGTTCAAGATTGCTTGTCTTACATTCTCTTTAAGCTAATTGTTATGGTCCTCAAACTCACCAACATAAACGTTACATCATCATTTAACACAAAATGGTCATCAAACCAAACATATAAAAATATCACACTTTATACAAACATACCCAACACACACAAAAAAAGGTGCATCAGTTAGGAGGTCCGCACCACCGAGCCATAACCAAAATACCCCATCACACACGGTAGAGGAAGGTGTGTAATAGGGATGGCGTGTGGTGGGTGGCACCACCAGGTGGTCAACCACCTTCATAACGCCTAGACTTAGGGCAAATCCTATAGAAAGCTTGCTAGTTTTGGACAAAATCTTTTTAGCAAATTTTTAGTAACTTTGATATCCCATTTCTAGTGGTTTGAGAGGTTTCTTTGTGGGTGCCATTATATTATTTTGTACTCTTTGTATCGCTAGGTTTTGGTTGTGTTAGGATGTTCATTCTTTTTTTGGGTAAAAGGTTTTTCTGGTAAATATATTTTTTCAAAAAAGCGTTTAAGTACATATGATGCGGGTGAATCCTGCATCCCATCCCGTTACATATTCGAATAAGCTTACATAACAAAGCAGTACAATTCCTAAACAACAGAAAATAGCTACTAAACTTTAGAATACATTTGACTTAAGACAAAATAAAAAGTAGCGTCTGATATGTTAAGATGTTCATTCTCGGTAGTGTGGTGTTGCAACTACCTTGATATCAGTTTTTTCAGATTATAGTTGTGTTTTATCAATATTCATATCATTTAGCATTTCGATGAGATCATTTTAGAGATGTAATATTCTTTCTTTGATCTTTATAAGATCCCCATTTAATGTGATTCACTTTTAAGAAGTCAAAAAATTCTAGCATTTAGAAAAACTGGATGATTACTGGCGTATAACGACGAAAATCTACAGTGTACTAACGGCCGATGTTAAAATTGAAATAAAGATATTACAGATCGGGGTTGTTGAAGAACATGTTGAGAAAATCCAAGAACTTCAAGTTCGTGCGCAACACGAAAACAAAAATTCAAATTTATTGGGATCAACAAAAGAAGCTGTGGTTTTGAAGAACTACGAAGACAAAGCTTTGAGTTTTAAAGATGAAGAACATGCTGAAGGTTTAAATAATGGTAAAATCAATCCAGAGTTTAGTATGAAACTTGATGAGAAGAAGATGTACATGATTAGAGATTTGAAGAAAATTATAGTTTTAAAGTATTCATCAAACAAGACTATCATCGAAGAGGAAATTCGTTTGGAAAAAAGAAGATGATACGGAGTTGAAAACTCGAAGGTTCAATTCAAGTGTAGACTTGTGGGAGAGTGGTAAACGAGTCAAGATCAAAGGCGTTAATCAAGAATTAAATATCCAGCCCACAAGCAAAATTGCACATGAGAGCTCGGGGTCGAGTTCTTTTCAAGTGAGGGAAAATAATGAGGATACGAAAGTGAATAACACACGAAGGGTGTTTGAGTGGTTTTTTTGTTGGAGGGAAAGTAATTGACATCTGTGTTGGGTTATTGTAGTTAGATTAGTCGATATACGACTAGAAATGTGTGAGCCTATTGGGGGCACACACGTTAATACACGAAGAGTACGTTTATTAAATAATTAATATATATACTTGTTATATTTATTAAGCATTTAATATGTTTCACATAATAATTTAACTAATTTAAATATATTAATACAAATAATGTCAAAAACGTTATTCGCATTATTCGGTCTTCTTGTGTTTTGATAATTACAAAATATAAAGACATGTTATGTAAAGTTACGGTTAATAAGTTTTTAATCGAGGAACCTCGTTTCTTCCACGTAGCTACTACAACGTCACTTCAGGTATGAACAAACGTTATACCGACATTAGTAAAGTGATCAAAGAATTTTATTTTCTCCTAAACTTACATTTTTAATTTTGACAAAACATTTTTCACAAAAGTATTTTTGTGTTTTTAAAGAAATGTTTTATTAAGAAAATATAATCAAATTTCAAATATGTAACAACTATATTTCCCCCCAAAACAGTTAAGTTTTCACCAGATAAGTTTTCACCACGTCAGGACAAAAAGAGGAGCGTCTGTTGGGGCGGTCCCTTAAATAGACCGACGGTCCCTTAATGATAAAGAACCGTCGCATGTTTAAGGGACCGCCACCTCCTTTCCTGTCGTGTATAAATACTTAACTGTTCCTTCTCAGAAAAACATTCCTCTTGGCATAAAAACTTTCTGTTTCTTTATTTCTTTTTCTTTGATCACTATAACATGTCGGTATATGTTTATAAGTGATTTCCTCTTCATATCAAAGTGCAAGAGAAGAACTCTCGACGTAGATGAAGAATCGAGATGTTATAAGAGTCCACACACAAACGTAACAAGTGTTACTACGGTTCTATTCTTCCCTCTATTTTCTTCATGTAAATATTGTAAATATTTCCGACTTGTGTGTGAGTCGAGGATAGAGTTATTTGTGTGAACTTGGAAGAAGATGAAGATCCAAGAAGTCTTGTAACTAGAATAGGTCTTGTATTTGTTGTGAGGATCCAAGTGTGTCATTTGTGTGAAGGCTTGGATTGGGTGAAGATCCAAGTAGGACAAGTGTGCTTGTTCGTGTGGCCACGTGGGCCTTGGAGTAGATTGGTTCTAGCTATGATTAGAACTCGACATTCCGCTTAGTGTTGTTAAACTTTGTGTAAGCTTGTGTACGGATTACTCTGCCTGAAGGAGTGTGTTGATATAGTGATTGATAACTCTCGAGTGTGGTACTCGGGGAGTGGAGTAGGATGAAGAGTGAGCTTCGTGCCGAACCACTATAAATCTCCGCGTCTCTTTGGTTGTGCTCTTTCCTTACTCTTTACATTACTTGTTTGTTTATATTTATTTGTAGGTTAATAGATATCAGATAACTAGTAAAATTCAACAAGTTTGCAAAAGAATATTAACCTGACCTAAAAACGGCGAAACATTTTAACAAGTAAAAAGAATCGGTGAAACTATTCAACCTCCCTTCTAGTTTCTACAAAATATATGTTAAATATAGAAGAGAGGGACTTGGATGTCGGAAAACGAAACTCCCGGATCTTTTTTCAATGTGGCTAGTTATTAGAAGGTTCTAGAAGGGGAGGAGAGTGTCGATTTTGTGTAACTAAAGGAGGTGAAAGACAAAGTGCTATATAAACACCCCTTTAGCCTCATTGTCTAATACAAAATTCATAATATACGTCATTCATTAGAACCTAATAGCAAAGTAACTTCTTTTGGTCAAAGTTATACGGCAGGAAACTACAACCTTATTGGTTGTTTGATTTGTATTTCGTTTGTCCCTAGCATAAGAGATAACAAAATCATTAGTTTTGTTTTCTTTTTCTTTTACTCTTTTGTTAAACCATTCGAACGTATCCCACTTCGGGTTTCAATTGGTTTTAAAGTAAATACAAGAACACGTGGTGTTTGCTTGTATTCGTCAAGTAAGGACTAGCATCGTAACGTATTTATTTAACGTGTTTGTGTGAGCACTCATAGAGGTGATTATTTTAATCACTAATCGTATCATTTGTTGTTGCTTCGAGGGTTAGTTTTTCTTGGTTCCCTTTTACATTAATTTGTTTGTTATTTGTGTGTTAATCATAATTGCTACGCTGGATCTGTTTATCCATTGCGTACTCATTGTTAATTGGTTAACTTGATTAAAAAATCCAACAGTGGCATCACGAGCCAACTCGTTTAGTGATTATGGGTTACACGATTTAATAAACACGCGAAAAGGCCGCATGAAATCTAATTTAGTCATTTGTTTTATTCTTGCTTTGACAACTATCATGCAATACTTGTCATTACTTAATAAAAAATACCTAGACGCAAATTAATTAAAATTAATGGTTAATTAGATACATAAAATAGCATAAAATTAAAAGTTAATTAGTTTGCCATGATTATTTATGTGTGAATTCCAGCTATACGACTTACACAATCAATTTTTGATGCATGTGGCGATGTAGGCACTTGATGAAAACCTAGTGAGGGTCTTATGGTTCTCCATTTGGGGAAGACTCCTAGTGGACTATGATTTTATATGTTTAATTAATGTTTATGTTTATGTATTTGATTCCTTATTTGCATAATTGTTACATGTTTTACACACCTAATTGCATGCAATATGGAATAATACATATCAAAATTAATATGGTCTTAATTTACACGCCTAAATACCATGCTCAATTGTGACCTGCTATTTGATTCGTGGAAAATTTGTTTTTGCCAAATTAAGTGACCTAAATTATCGAAACAAGTTTTTCATGAAATTAAAAACTGGACGCTATGGACACTTGGGAAGTACAGCTCACCCATTAGAACAAACTATAAGGGGGATTTAAGGCGGTGCGCACAGTCACACCTAAAGGATTTTCGGTCATTGCTTCGCGCTGACCTGGTCCTCCGCCACCTTGCGAGTTTGATTGGAGCTACCGTGAACCATGATGATCACTACAGTGTCATTACTAAAAGTTTTTACTATTAAGTGCTACAAAGTTATTTTGCATGCTTTTTTGTACACGAATTTTACCACATTTATGTGTATACCCTATATGTAAATTTTAAGTTTATGCCAGCCAACCAAGAACACGTGCATTTGGCTTGACCTCTTTGGTCAGACCTTAGGGCCATTCCAACCCATGGTGAATTTTGCACATTGGTCAGACTTTTGGCGATTTTTGCAAAGTTCTTGCTTAGTCGACTTAATTTGAGTATGCTTGGTCAGACCTTGGACCCGAGGCATAAGATGAGACTAAACATTCTCATGACATTATTACTTGTCTACTAATGTCTTGATCAGTCTCATAAGTCTAAGAGTTGCATTTCATGCAATTAACGCTCGTCGCTTACCTCTTGCCCCACTTGTTTACACGCTGGTCAGACCTCTGGTAATAAGTAGGAGGTCAAGATGGATCTTAGTCTTAATTAGTAATTAATTGGGTAGTTAATTCTTTTAAGAATTTAATTATTGAAAATACTAAAATTGAACTTTCTATGTTCTGATTAAAATTGTGTTGTTGCAACATAATTCGTAAACAAAAATTTGTTTTTTCTTAAAAAGACAAACTTAGTCTCTTTTCCTGGTAAGAAGAGTGAGACTTATTCCTATTTTTTCTCCTTGGTTGACAAACTAAGATAGGATTACAATTGTTAAACTCACTTATGATCTTTCATTACCCTTTTCCGGTCATGAAATAATTGAAAGATAAAATATTTTGTGTAACTAGAAAACATTTTGTCTATAGCTACCAAAATAAATGACATGTTGCACTTGTCACGATGTATGAGTTTAAACCGCAAAGAGTAAAGAAATTACTAGCATATTCGCTAAGTTTTTTCTTGGACTCTCATTATTCCTTAAAGTGCTAAATACCCTTGTGGCTATTTAGATGATAAAGGAGGAATTGCATGCTAAATATTCAAGTTAAATGAAAGCATGAATGGCTAGTCCCTCATCTACAAAAGTAAAAATTCATATACTCTGTTCAATACATAAGTATGTTGTTACTTGTAGGCATTCGAGGAGAATAGGAAAGTATATTAATTTGCTATATGCTTTCTACTAACGATGTAACACTTACAATGTTGACAAATCCAGTGGGAGCATTGCGTTTTATTACTGAAATAACATTCCTGTAATGTTGTCTATTTCAGTGGGAGCTACGATATTTATTTCCTTGTTAGTCACCCATATCATTTCAAACTTGCTTTGAAATAATTCATCACTTTCCGAATATGAACGACCATTACTTAAAGAAAAATTGCTTTGTATTTTATTAGATAACAGATTGCCTTTCTGCTGTTGCTTATCTGAAAAGTTTACATAATCAAGCACTTGTTGTTTGTTTTCATAATATGATGTTGTGCCTTACACAAGTGGGAGAAATCTCAAAGTACGTACAAGGAATAACATATTATTGGTTTCTCTTGACTACAAGGTAAGAAAGCTATTAATACTACTAGGACTTGAACACACAAGATGTTTGTTGCCTTACTACATTCAAATGTCATGATAAAGTGTAAAGATACTTCGACATTTTGACTACATGTTTTAGTCAATATAATTATGGTTAAATTATAATAATCATAATTCTGAAGTATAAAATTAACTTGAAATTGCTACAGAACTCAAGAGTTTGCGTTCATGATTACTTTTGTTAGTAGTAATTATGTTTACATGTTAAGACATAATTATAAACTCCTTGAATTAATTAATGACTTATAATATAAAGTATATAGTAAAAGAGAGGGACTTGGATGTCGGAAAACGAAACTCCCGGACCCTTTTCTAATGTGGCTAGTTATGGGAAGGTTCTAGGAAGGGAGGAGAGTGTCGATTTTGTGTAACTAAAGGAGGTGAAAGACAATGACTTGTTGGACAAGTTTGGGTGCTATATAAACACCCCTTTAGCCTCACTGTTCTAATACACAATTCATAATATATGTCATTCATTAAAACCTAATAGCAAAGTAACTTCTTTTGGTCAAAGTTATACAGCAGGAAACTACAACCTTATTGGTTGTTTGATTTGTATTTCGTTTGTCCCTAGCAGAAGAGATAACAAAACCATTAGTTTTGTTTTCTTTTTCTTTTACTCTTTTGTTAAACCATTCGAACGTATCCCACTTCGGGTTTCGATTGGTTTTAAAGTAAATACAAGAACACGTCGTGTTTGCTTGTATTCGTGAAGCAAAGACTAGCATCATAACGTATTTGTTTGACGTGTTTGTGTGAGCACTTGTGGAGGTGATTATTTTAATCACTAATTGTATCATTTGTTGTTGCTTCGAGGGTTAGTTTTTCTTGTTTCCCTTTTACATTAATTTGTTTGTTATTTGTGTGTTAATCATAATTGCTACACTAGATCTATTTGTCCGCTGCGTACTCGTTGTTAATTGGTTAACTTGATTAAAAAATCCAACAATCTGCCAATAAGTCGCCTAACTAGCTGTTATTTTGATTGGCATTTATATTCTACTTTGTTGGCAAATTTATTATCTTCTGTCCTAAGTTTGAATTAAGGCTAATTAAGGAATTGATTTTTTTAGGTAAATTAGGAATATTAGGAAAAAAGATAACTCTCTCTCTAATTTATTTTCCCTTATATTTTTAAAGAGTAAATTACATGAATGGTCCCTGTGGTTTGACGAAAATTTCACCTACCGTCCCTCAAACTTAAAAGTTGCATGTATGGTCCCTGTCGCTGCCAAAGAATAACATGAATGGTCCCTCAGACTAACTGTCGTTAGTTTTTTTCGTTACTCCATTTGCACCGTTAGTCCTTTAACGACTGTTTGAAACAAACATTTGCACCGTTAGTCCTTTCATACGTTTTTGTCCGTTTTTATACGTTTCCTCCGGTTTTATACGTTTTCGCCCATTTTCTTACGTTTTCATCCGTTTTTCTTACGTGTTTGTCTGTTTTCTTACGTTTTTTCCGTTTTCATACGTTTTCACCAAGTTTCTTACATTTTTATCCATTTTTCTTACATTTCTGTCCGTTTTTCTTACGTTTTTCCAGTTTTCATACGTTTTTGTCCATTTTCATACGTTTTCGTCTGTTTTTATACGTTTACGCCCGGTTTCTTACATTTTCATCCGTTTTCTTATGTTTTTGTCCGTTTTTCTTACGTTTTCCAGTTTTCATACATTTTTTACGTTTACATAAGTTTTTGTCCGTTTTGACCCGTTTTCTTACATTTTCATCCGTTTTTATACGTTTGTATCCGTTTTCGTCCATTTTTATACGTTTTCCTTACTTTTTTTTCCGTTTTCATACGTTTTTGTCCATTTTTCTTATGTTTTTGCCTAGTTTCTTACATTTTCGTTTGTTTTTCTTATGTTTTTGTCCGTTTTTCTTACGTTTTTTCATTTTCAAACGTTTTTGTCCGTTTTTTCTTACATTTTGTCCGTTTTTCTTACATTTTTTTTTTT
>LBNU01005756.1:26800-40010 GCA_014162995.1 Artemisia annua | reverse complement strand
TTTTTTTTTTTTTTAATTTTTCTTATAATTTTTTTCCTATATATCTTTAAAATTTATAAGAAAAAAAATGATAAGAAAACCAAATTATTAGAAAAAAAAAATTATAAGAAAAAAAATTATAAGAAAACAAAAATTTATAAACCAAATTATAAGAAAAACGTATGTAAACGAAAAAACCATAAGAAAAACGTATAAAAATGGACAAAAACGGATACAAACGTATAAAAATAGATGAAAATGTAAGAAACGGGCTAAAACGTATAAAAACAGACAAAAACGTATGTAAATGAAAAAAACGTAAGAAAAACAGACAAAAACGTAAGAAAAACGGATGAAAACATAAGAAAATGATCGAAAACATATAAAAACGGACGAAAATGTATAAAAACAGACAAAAACGTATGAAAGGACTAACGGTGCAAATGTTTGTTGCATACGGTCGTTAAAGGACTAACAGTGCAAATGGACTAACGGAAAAAACTAACGACAGTTAGTCTGAGGGACCGTTCATGTTATTCTTTGGCAGCGACAGGGACCATACATGCAACTTTTAAGTTTGAGGGACTGTAGGTGAAATTTTCGTCAAATCACAGGGACCATTCTTGTAATTTACTCTATTTTTAAATATAAGGTTTTATTGTAATTTTATCTTTTGTTTGATAAATAAATTGAGTTATTAAGAGTTATTCTTTCATTAGAGTTTTATTCCTCGAATGCTTCATCCTCATTATCAATCTTTGAATTAAAGTTTATCAAAAGTCGCTTGTGCATGATCATTGGATTATTATGAGGGTAAAGACCATAAAATAACAATGTACTTTCTCCAATTTACCGAGATGAAACACCTACTTTTTTATTAACATTTAAGCCAACGAAACTTTCAAATATTGTTCTGATATCAACAAAAAGTTGTATTATATTATAAATAATAATTGAAATGACTATATTACCCTTGTCTTTCATTGTTGTCTCCTCTTTCCTCTTAACCGTCGCCACCCTCTCACCCACCTCCGACCACCTACGAACACCACCACCGCCCACCGTAACACCACACCGCCACCACCAACACTCACCTACTCCCTTTATTTGTTTAACCACCACACGCGCCCGAAACACCCTTCCATCACCACGTACGCGCCACCACCACCACCAAATCGAGTAGATTCGGCTAGATCCAAGGAGGATAAGGTAAGACCACCGTGTGTACGCCCTCATATGACACGGTGGTGAGTCTAAAACTCGTTTTAACGAGTGTTTTGTTTTAATAACGTTTGCGTTAGGGTGATATAACGAGTTATACGAATTTAAACTTATAAAAATCTTGGTATCATCATTAGTTGGGTTTTGTTATCGAGTCGAGGTGATGCCGTGAGCATAAACGTTAATGGCCGAAGCTTGCTGGTTGCATTTCGAGTCGTGTTCGTGATAATTTATTTTTGAGCTTGTTGTTACTTTTATATACGAGGGTTTGATTTATTGTTGGTTTGAATAGCTATGGTTGCGTTTGGATTTTATGGTTGTGTGATAATATTTTTCTTTTGTTTTGTTTTTTACAGGGATTTATGTTTAAAAAGACAAGGGTGATATAGTTATTTAAATTATTATTTATAATATAATAAAACTTTTTGTTGATATCGAAACAATATTTGAAAGTTTCGTTGGCTTAAATGTTAATAAAAAAGTAGGTGTTTCATCTCGATAAATTGAAGAAAGTACGTTGTTGTTTTATGGTCTTTACCCTTGTAATGAGCGGTGGGCGTTATAAGTAATTAAATAATTACTAGTTTAGTTGTGTTACACTGTTACTCAAGTGTCAAGTAGCAATTTCATTTTAATAATTAATGTATATTTATTTTTGCAACTTTCTTTGTTTAATAACTAAACATGCTATTGATTATCGTTATCGTTGTTTCCTTCACCATGTTGATTACTCTAAGTTGTCCCCAGTCGACAAAATTCGTGACACATCACTATTTTTGTATTTTAGCTTCTTTTTATCATTTCCTTAACCATTTTAAGGCCATGATCAATTTATGTGGCCTTTACAATGACAAGTATATCATTAGAAGCTTTCATCACAAACATAATGACCCAAGAAGTTGATGGTCGTAGCTTCGATACCAACCAGTTACCACTACGTGTGTTATTACATGATATTGATCTTTAGTCGTGGACCAATGATTATAGAACATGAACTCAGAACTAGAAACAAACATGTTCATATGCATACTAGTGTGTTACTTTTCCAAAATAAATGTCAAATCTAGGGCATATTTGGTAGAAGGAATTGAGATAAGAGAAATGGAAATGACATCATTTTCAATGTTTGGTACATCTATGAAAAAATTAAGTGAAGAATTAGAACTCTTTAGAAATGGATCCTTTGCAAAAAGCAAAGTGATGGAAATAAATTCTTACATAATAATAATAATAATAATAATAATAATAATAATAATAGTTTTTTTAGAAAGGTATATGATTGTACAATAAATACCAGGCCTTCGATGGTGATCAAAGGGTATGAGGGGGTGTTGTGGTTGCGCCAAGCTTTGATATAACCTGAAATAAGAAATACTAAAACACTACGTTAAGTGATTGCGCAGGGGTTGGACCCTGCGAACCACCTCCGGCGTGTGAATAAGTACTTAGTATGAGAATTTAGGTGAAAAGTGTAGTAAAGTAAAGTAGGATAGATTGCATACCAGAACCGAAACTCGTCCAAGACTATTTATAGGGGAAGAAAATAGCTTGGAGAGTGTTTCCACGTTTGTAGGAGATCATCGGGGTGTCCCCTGATTTTGTGGTTAACCGCTAGGGCTTAGTGTCCACTCTTCCTGAATTAACGGGAGAGTTAAGGAATAAGAGGGAACATGGATAAGACGGGGGACGTGGGTAAGACTTGGTCTTGCCCTCATTCCGCCTTATGTTGATTGAAGAATACCCCGAAGGGCTTATTCCTTCGTTTGGCGAATTCCCAACTGGTAACTAGATCAAAAGTGATTAGTTTTACGCCCAAGAAAGTTTTAGGAGGCTAGCCAGAGCCTTCGATTATGTGAGTTACGATCAGACTCGAAGGGGGGGTCCTTCGACCTGATCGGAGGGTACATCATCAAGCTCCCCAATCGAAAGTGATGTATTCATGCAAGAATACATTGCTTACGACTCTATGATAATTCAATGACTTCCCCATATCCTCGAAAATTGGATAAGAGAAATTTTTGAAATTCAAAGACGCATTAAATGCGCATGCCTGTGACTTATCCGTTGAAAAAAAGATTGCAACGGCATGATTATCGGTAATCTCAAACTATTTTTCAAAATTTAAACCCTCTTCTAGATACAACCACGTACAGTATAAATAATTATGTGTTCTCAAACCCTAAGTTACACACACCTTTTTACTGCAACCGACACAAAGCTGTGACGTATTTATCTGTAGCAATCAAAAGGTAACCTCATTTTCTATCTTGTAGTTAGTACTTTAGGCATCACAGAGTAGCCATGAGTATGGATGCCAAACGTATTATAAGACAACAAAAATGTACTCTTTCCAGAGAAGCCCTAGTCCTTTTTCTAGACGATTACCCCATACCCAAACAACACAAAGTCATGCTCCCTGGCAAAAATCAAAGCATCTATGATGCCCCAAAAGGGTATGTGGGTTTATATACGCATGCCTTTACCCGGTCAAATCTAAGAATACCCCTTCATCCATTATTTTTAGAGCTGTTACAGTACTATGAAGTACATATTTCAAGGTTTAACCCCTTCGGTCTAACTAAACTTACCACCTACATAGTGATGTGTAAGGCGTATGGTTACGAGCCCACATTAAATGTGCTTTGAGGCTTCCTTAACCTGTGCCTCGGAGGATATTGGCTAACATTATCGAAGAGGGGTGAAACAGATGTGCCCGTGTTGATCACCAAACCGTTTACAAACATAACCAACTGGAAAGGAAAATTCGTTTATGTGCAATATACTATCATACCTCCGCAATATCTAGCACTATTGAATGAATCATTCCGTTTTGACCGCAAGAAATTCAATGATCAGCTTCCCCACAATATTCGAAGCGATCCACTCTACCAGCGTCTCGCTCGATACCCTGTGGATGTGCAAACCTTTCCAGAGCCTATCCTCTTTATGGCTGGTCTTGTGGACCGTTGGGAAGGATCTCCCCTCTTGCCAGAAATCCATTGTGATGGCCAAAGTATGTATAAACAATTTAATATAGATGAATAACATATCTGATGATATTTATGTATCTGTTTATTTTGCAGTAATGGCCTTCCGAAACTTCGTTGTATCTGGTGGCGCAAAGGAAGCTAGCTTCATTCCCAGGGATCCTAAAGACTTTAGTTACGGGGTAGGTTCTCCTTCAGTCTCAGTGAATAACAATGATGTGGATGTCATGGTATTGGAGACAACAATGTCAGTTGAGGTGTTTGCTCCGATCAGTGCCGAGGAAACTCCCTTGGCAATAGAAGACATTCCTGATGTGGAAATCCTTTCCTCCGATGACGGCCCCCTGACCTATGCTGGAACATTTGGCATAGCTGATAGGGTTCGTGAAAGGAAAGGGACTGGTATGAAAACCTCGAAGCTTCCTATCAAGAGGAAGTTTGATATACCAACCCCCTATCCAGAGTTACAAAACAGAAGGAATCCTGGGATAAAGATGCTGCCACTGTAACCTCAGAAGATCCAGATGACGAGGATATTCATGGTAACGACTCATTATTGCTTAAGTGTCGTTAAAAATTCTATTCATTGAAAGTTTCAAATAGCTCATAATTCTCATACGTGCAGGGTTGTCTAAAACGAAGGAACTCCCCAATTCTCAAGTTTGCCATCGACTGGTCGAAGGTGTTACCCCCGCTCGTTGGAAGGGAGTCCTGGACAACATGTCAATAGAGAAGTTGTGTGACCTTCATGACAAAAGTTACACAGGGCAAGCCGTCCTTGATAACCATCTCAATACTCAAACAAGAGAGCTGGTTTGGACTGTCAAGAATGCTAAAGAGGAGTTGAGTGTGGTTCTGGCTCGGGAAGAAAATAGGGAGCTGCTGATCACCGAGTTGAAGGCAAAGTGTGACAAAGCTACAAAGGATATTGAGAAGAACCCAACTGTGCAGGATCTGCGAGCCAATGCCATGAAGCTTACCAGTCAACTAAAGGAAGCCCAAGCTGAGTGTGGTAGGCTCAAGATGGAGGAGGCCAAAATGGTTGGACTAAAGGAGAGAGTGTCCGTACTTGAGTCTAAGTATTCAGGTCTTAAATCTGAAAAGAATAGGCTCATGGAGCAAAAAACTCAGTTGCAGCAAGAAGTAGCTACTTTAGACCTTCGGTGTGAAGGTCTTCAGAAGGATAGGGCAGAGGTTGTGACCAAAGTTGTTCCTTACATCTCCATGGAGTTATACCATAGTGATGAAGTCGGGCAGGTGATAGCCAACTTGGTGAATGCTGCCATATATCATGCTAAATGTACCACCTTGGAGGAAATTGCCGAGACTGGTGAGCCTGTGATATTGTCGAAGGTTCCTTATTATCGCCCTTCACATGAAAGGGAATATGATGATGTTAGTAATGCGTTCGCATCAGCGGAGTATCCCTTTCTTACTGAGGCAACCAAAGATCCTATGGCCTCCGTTGAGAAACTCCTATCCAAGAAGCCTCGTAGGATTCAGCCTTCTTCACCAAGTAGGAGGACCTCTCCTGTGAAGCCCCCCTTTAGTTTCCCTCAAGAAGTTTGTAATTCATCGAAAAATGCATGAAGGCTGCCTTGTTGGCAATGATTTTACCCCAAGGGTGGTCTGTACCCTTTGAACATTTTTATCGTTTTTTGTCACTTTGAAATTTTAGGATGCTTTATATTATTTTGAAATCTACTTGCTTCAAGGATTGTATCCCTTTTAGCATCATGTTTCTCTTCTCTCAACGCTATTTAACAACGTTAATATACAACCTAAGGTTACTGTAGATGAATATCCTTATTGTGTGTACTTTGAACCAAGATTTTTAGCAATCGTATTATTTAACTGCTGACGGAGGGTCGAGACCCACTCCATCTTCGTCCTTATAGTCAGAGGGTTTCAAATACCCTTAGACTTTTTAGGAAAGTTAATGTGAATTATAGTGGATGTTGTGTGCAAGACATGAATATCTTAAATCATCCTTCGAACATTGAAACTTGTATTACTTGGCTGGATAAATCTTTGTTGTATAAAACAAAACAAGAGATTCGAGGGAAATGCGTTATATCATTAATTGGGTAGGTAGGATTACATCATTTTATGAAATGAATACTAAGACGCCTACCATTAATGCTTCTTTCTCAGAATGAGAAGAGTGCAATACATAAATTGAAACAAACAAGTTCTCTAAAAAACTGTAAGTTTTATATGTAAAACTTACGAAGGTTGGTACCATTCCACGTCCTGTCGAATTTGTCTCCGAAAAGTGTCGCCAACTTGTAGGCTCCGTTACCGTAGGCTTCGGCTATTACATAAGGTCCTTCCCATGTAGGTCCCAACTTTCCTTGGTATTCGGCTTTGCTTGCGCTATTGAGCCGAAGGACGTATTCGCCTGGCTTGAAGCTTGAAGGTCGAACCCTCTTGTTGTAATATTTTTCCAACTTTTGTTTGTATGTAGCCTCTCTGATAGAGGCTATTTCTCTTCGTTCTTCGAGTAAATCTAGATTTTCTCGAAGCCTTTCTTCATTTCCTGAAGTTTCGAAGTTCATGATGCGCTCTATTTCCATGCTTATCTCCGAGGGAATGACAGCTTCTGTGCCGTAAGTGAGACTGAAAGGTGTTTCCCCGTGGCTCGACTTGGGGTGTGTCCTATGAGCCCAGAGGACTAGGGGTAGCTCATCTACCCACCCATGGTGACTCCGTCCGAGCCTTCGTTCAATCCCATTGATAATGTCTCTGTTGGTGACTTCTACTTGACCATTGCCTTGAGGGTGATACACGGATGTGAATGATTGCTTAATTTTTAAACCTTTGCAAAAAGTAGGAAATACCCCTTCGGCAAATTGCTTTCCGTTGTCAGAGATGATGATGTGGGGAACTCTGAAGCGGCAAATAATGTGTTCCCACACAAATTTTTCCATGTGCCTGCCTGTCACAGATGCCAGAGGCTTGGCTTCGACCCATTTGGTGAAATAGTCAATGGCTACGACCAAAAACTTTACTCCCCCTGGTGCTACTGGTAGAGGTCTAACTATGTCGATTCCCCATTGGGAGAAAGGCCACGCAGATGTGACAGAAGTCATATCCTGTTTAGGTAGTCTTGGGACCTTTGAGTGGATCTGGCACGCCTCGCACTTGTGTATTATGTCCATTGCATCCCTATGCATTGATGGCCAGTAGTACCCAAGCTTCATTATTTTAGAGACAACGGAGCAAGGTCCTGCGTGTAGACTGCATGATCCTTTGTGGACTTCATAAATTATGTTTGCAGCTTGTTTGGGTCCGACACAACGAAGCCAAGGTGATAAAAAAGATCTTCTGTAGAGGTGGTCTCCTATTAGCCTGTATTGAGGAGCCTTGATTCTGACTTTCCTTGCTAACTTTGGATCTTCCGGAAGGATACCGCTTATTAAGTACTCCCTTATGGGAGTCATCCAATTAGATCCTTCCTCGGATATCACATCTGATACCTCCTTCCTTTGGATAAATCTTTCAGCTAATACTTCGACCAGGACCTCTTTGGTTAAGTGAGCAAAAGCCATTGAGGCTAGCTTACTTAACGCATCTGCCTTTTTGATTTTGGTTTCTTCGAACATGCTCAATTGTGTAGGATGCAAATCCACTCAGGATTCTTTAGCTTTATCCAGGTACTGTTTGATGGTAGGCTACCTTGCCTCATAGGAGCCTTTAATTTGATTTGCAACTAGCTGCGAATCAACGAAAATCGAAAGGTGGCGCACTTCCATATCCTTAGCTAAACATAGGCCTGCTAACAAAGCTTCATATTCTGCTTCGTTGTTGGTCGCTTCGAATTCGAAGCGAAGGGCATAAGTGTACTATTTTCCTTCTGGATTGACTAACATCAACTCCGCACCGGAACCATCAGAGCTTGAGGCTCCGTCTGTGTACAACTTCCAGTTATCCTCCTTCTTCGGGGATACCTTTTTGGGAGTTTCCTTAACTTTACTTGGTTCGGAAGGTGTCTCGTCAAGAAAGTCTGCGAGTATTTGGCCTTTTATGGAGTTTCGCCCCTTGTACTCTATCTCGTGTTCTCCCAATTCGATGGCCCATTTAGCTATCCTTCTCGACTTCTCAGGCTTCGATAGTATTTGTTTGATGGGCTTATCAGTCAGTACTGTGATGGGATGAACTTAGAAATACCTTCGGAGGCGTCTTGCGGCATGAACCAAAGCTAGAATTAGCTTTTCCAACTTTGGGTAGTTTAATTCAGCTCCTTGCAAAACTCAGCTAACAAAGTAGATCGGGACTTGCCTCTTTTCCCTTTCTGCCAGGAGTATTGCGCTGATACTTTCCTACGATGCTGCAATATACATGTATAATACATCTCCTTTGATTGGTGCTGTGAGAGTTGGTAGAATTTCCATAAACTCTTTCAACTTTTGAAAAGTAGCTTCAGCTTCAACACTCCATTGGAATGTCTTCTTATCCATACATCCTTTAAGGGTCTTAAAGAATGGTAGTGATCGATCTGCACCCTTCGACAAGAATCTGCTGAATGCTGCTAGCTTTCCATTGAGGCTTTGTACCTCCTTCAATGTCTTTGGGGCTTGCAAATCTGTGATGGCTTTCACTTTCGAAGGATTTGCTTTGATTCCTTGCTTTGTGATCAAATGCCCGAGGAATTGTCCTTCTTCGACACCGAAGGAGCATTTCTTCAGGTTAAGCTTCATGTTGATTGCTCTTAACTGATCGAATGTTTCTCAAATCTTCCTCTGTCCTACTTTTTATGACCATGTCATCGACGTATGCTTCCAAATTCCTTCCTATTTGTTTATTGAAAGCCTTGTCTACCAACCGTTGGTATGTTGCCCTCGCGTTCTTTAAACTGAAGGGCATCTTCTTATAATAGTAAACTCCTTTTCCTGTGTAGAAAGCCGTTTTTTCTTCATCTTCTACTGCCATCTGTATCTGATGGTACCCCTTGTAAGCGTCTAAGAAGCACTTTAAACGAAACCCTGATAGGGATTCCACTTTCCAATCTATCTCTGGGAGGGGGTAACAATCTTTTGGGCACGCTTTGTTGATGTCAGTAAAGTCAACACACATACGCCATCCTCCATCGCTTTTCTTTACCATAACTGGGTTGGCTACCCACGTTTGGTATTTTACCTCCCTGACTATACCTGCCTGCACGAGTTCGTCTACCTCCTTGCAAGCTGCAATGTTCCTTTCGGGTGCCAAGCTTCGACGCTTCTGTTTGATAGGTTCAATGTGTTTGAACTCATTGAGCTTATGTTCTGTCCCAAAAGGCTTACCATCGATCATGAGGTTTCTCGGAACCCCTGTCATGTCGGAGTACGTCCATGCGAAGACATCCTTGTTGTCTCTTAGGATCTTTTCCAGGCTTGCTTTGAAGGTGACAGGGAGTTGCTTTCCAATTACCACTGTTTACTCCGGATGAAGCTCATTTACCATAATACGTTCTTCAGCATCCCCACAGCTTAAAATGGCCTTCGGAGGGTCGTGAGGACTCTCTTTGATCTTTTTTCCTGCATCGGGTGCCCTTTTCTGGTGATAACTGGAGAACACAATTCCAATCCCATTGGCTGTTTGGAACTTAACTGCCGCGTGTATGGTGGATACCACAATGCCCATCTTCTGCATGGCGGTTCTCCCTATCAATAAGTTATAGGGAGAGTCAGATCTTACGATTGCAAAGGTGAGGGTCTCCGTCCTTGCGAGCCTGCCTTCACCAATGGTTATATCGAGGGGAACTTCTCCTAAAGGCCATGAGTGTTCTCCCGAGAAGCCTACCAAAGGTATCTTTGAGTCTACTCTCTGTGATCTGATAGAAGGCTTGAGTTTCAGGAAACAATGTTCATATATGATCTCGCAAGAGCTTCCGCAGTCCATATAGGCCCTGTTTACTTCTCGGTTGAAAATGAGGACCTTTATGACTACTGGGTCATCTGAAGGAGGCTGGCCTGTTAGGGGTGGAAACGGCACCTCCCCCACTATTTGTGACCCCTCCTCTACTTCTTTCCTTGTCTGACTTGGACCTCCCCTGCGGACCATAAGGATTGGAGCTTCGCCAGCATCGTTCTTCTCAAATGGAGTGTCGGAGGCCTTCTCTTTTCCCTTTCTTATGCCTTTTACCAGATGTGTCAACTGTCCAGACTTGACAGCTTCCTCTATTTGCTTTTTCACTTCTCTGCAGCTATTCGTCTCGTGACCGAAATCTTCATGGAAGTAACAATACTTGGTCATGTCTCGGTTCCTTCCTTTGCTGGTCATGCGAGGAGGGGTTTCGAAGGCTTTAGCTGCCCTCTCCGTAGCCAAAATTTCTTTCGGAGATTTTGTTAAGCTTTCAAGCAGACCGTGATTAGGGCCTTTGTTATAAGGAGCGAATCTGTGCTGGTTCTTGTTTCTACTCCTCGGCCCTTCCCACGAGGATTGCCTTGGGAACTTACCGTTATGTTCCCTGTTTTCAATCGGAGCCCCGTTGGTGGACACTTCTTTGGCTTCTATCCAAGTATATGTCTTTTCCATGAGGCCTTTGTACGTGGTTGGAAGATCGGTGGATAAGAATTCCACCAAAGTTTGGTTCTGGAGACCATGTACGAAGCCAGAGATGTGTTGATCTTCATGTAAGCCCAGGATTTGAAGAGTTTTGTCTGTGTATCTTGTGACGAAGGCTCTTGTACTTTCGTTATCCCTCTGTTTGATGTTGTGCACTGTCACATGAGTCCTTGTGAATTTCTTTTTTTGGTTGAAGTGTGACCGGAACTTAGCCTTTAAGTCATCGAGATTCACAATGCTGCCTGGTTTCTGCCCATTCCACCAAATACGGGCAGAATCTTTCAAAGTATACGTGAACATGTGACAAGCCACGGGCATGACCCACTTCTGCATCCTGATTACCCCTTCGAACAAGTGTAAGAAATTATCCGGATCCCCCTTTCTGTCATAAGTGCCTATGTGAGAAGGCATTTTCAGACCATCAGGTAAAGGATAGTCTTCGATCCATCTAACGAAAGGTGTTGAGGAACCCGTAGGCTCCGACTACAAGCAATTGTAAGGTGCTGCGCCCATAGGGACGCCAGGGTACGGAGTATGGTTGGGGATATTCCAAATGGAGTTTGGCTAAGGTATGGATGTTAAGGTGAGCTTATATTAAAGGGATAACTACTATTAGTATAAGGAGGATAGGCTACGGGATGTCCAAAGGATGTAGTAGTTTGTGGGAAACTCTGGTTACTAGGCTATCCATTTACCGGAGGGTAAAGGTTTTGAGGATAGGTCTGAGTGTGGAATTGGGGATACATACCATTGGGAGGAAGGTTTGATGCGGTGTTTGTTAGTGCAAGTTTTAAATTTATAAAAGTGAATTACCAAATCTAGAAACAACACATACGAGCAAGTGTACTCGTCCGTTATAGCAAGATATAATGGTAAGTCGGGATCGTTCGCAGGGATTTGTGAGTGAATAAAAAATTAGTCTATAAGTACTTATCTAAACGTGAGCAAATAAAGTAATAAGCAAATTCAATAAATTAAAAACTACGCTTGTTTAGACTAGTTTTCTACTTTGATGACACAAGTGATGTGATAACTCTCGAGAACATGTTGGTTGTGATAATTAGATAGTGATCTAATCTATTGTTTCTACAAGTTAAACCCTCGTCAAGATTTTAGTTCATAAAAACAAGCTTTAAGTGTAAACCAATCAATTCAAGATCTATCCAAGGTTCATAAGGTATGGTGCCCTTAAACACAAGAATAAACTCTTATTATAAATCAAATACTCTTAAGAAATGGTCATTACAAAAGGTCTCCTTTTCATAGACAAAAAGGGTACAATGGCTTATAAACATCTAGCCTTTCGTTATTTGGAGCTATTATCCAACTAGAGTTTACAAACAATCCGATTTGATGTTATAAAAGCTTTTCTTATTACAATTATACTTCTTGTTTCTTTGTTGAGTTAAGAATAATTATGGGTGAAAAACAATCATTCATAGACAAATGATTATAACTAATTAAGTAATATTTAATCTTTCGACCCTTGAAATTATTACTAATTAGTTAACCTTAACTTAACAAATGTCACGATGAAACTTAAGGTACAATTGGTTCTTAGGATTGACTTGAAATTGAATTAAAACATGTTATCACAACCACTACATCACTAAGTATAAAACATCATCCAAACAAGCGTAAAAAGGTATCTAGCTACTCATGGCAAATATGTAAACAAACTCAGAATATTTAACAGTAGAATTCATGGTTATAAGTCTTACAATGCTTAGAAATTGATAACAAATGACAAGGTCTTGATAACCTAAGTATTGGTGATGGTTCCTTGAGATTTTCGCCTCCAAATGTTGCTTCCTTGGTTCTCCAAATGCTACTGGTCCTTTTTGTACGAATTTGCCTTGTTGAGAGCTTGAAGATGAAAATAGTTGAGAGTAGTAATGAGAGTAAATGTCTCCTTCAATTGTTGTTATGACTTGTGTGTGAATTGTGTGTAAGAAGTCCTCTTAGGCTTGTCAAATACTCCTAGCAATCAATTAGGAACATAAATGCTAGATCTTGGGTAACAAGACACTAAGAAGGGCCTAGAACTTTGAGACAAAAGACCAAGATTCGTGTACAAGAAGTTAGTTTTCTCTGCAGTTCCTCCAGCCGAATCGGTTGCGGGTTGCATCCGATCGGCTGGAGGTGGTAATTACCACCAACCGATCCGGCTGAACTCCAACCGATCGGTTGGTGAACTCTGAGTGATTTTGGTCTTTATTCTTTGTTGTGTATTTCTTCATGTACTATCCACACTTAGTTAACTCTGAACTTGGAACTTAGAAATGACCAAACTTCGGTTTCTCCTCATGAATTCCTTCACAAATTGGACTTTGAACTTGGGAATCTTCATGTAATCGCATGTGCTCCATTTTCTTCACTTTTTCCTCATTTTTCCTACATTTGGCTACATATGCTACAAAAACATACTTTGATACGATTTAGTTGCAAAAGCATATAAAAGTAACCAAATAACA
>LBNU01005756.1:0-12165 GCA_014162995.1 Artemisia annua | reverse complement strand
CCCCCCAGACTAAAGATAAACATTGTCCTCAATGTTTAAAAAGGTAAGGGTAATCCTAACAATAAATTTAAGGCCGTTTATTAAGTATGCCAAAGATACCGTTAGTCGAAAAGATTTTGGATATTTGATTTCCATTCCAGCGTCAATACATGGGACTCGAGTGGAGATGAGATGATCCAACGAGCACGAGAGTCATCATGAATTGGGGAAATCTGCACAAACACAAACAACCAAGCAAACACAAGATTGGAAGAGGTCGCCCTCCTCTCGTTACTTATTAGAAACTAAAAATAAAAATAAAAAGGATAAGCATGGGGTGTCTCCCACGAAGCGCTTGTTTTTCATCGAGTCGTGTAGCTTAGACTCGCCCCGAATTACTTGTCCTTGGGGGAGCAAATGAAACACACAACATGAAAAGTGACAATGCCGGGATCAAAAACAACATCCTCATTCCCGGGGGAATGACGGATGGGAGAAGCAACAGCATAGGTAAGATAAGGAAGAAAGATCATAACAACAATTTCGAGGTCAAATTCAAAGAGATCCTTCATAGTAAGCATAACTTTCTCCTTAGTCTTATAATCATCCTTCTTCAAATTTTCATCAACGAATTCTTCAGTAATAACGTAAGAAGCAAGGGTGTCGGGCTGGAGCCCATAAGAGTCCTTACAAGGTAATATCCCGGGTTTAAAAATTTTATCTTCTGAAAGGAACGATAATAAAGCATCAACTACGGTAAAAGATGACGAATCCTTAGTCGATAACAACTTAGTAGGCTTAGAAACTTCTACAATTCTTGATGGAGTCGGATCGATTGGAGTTAAAAACTCATCGTGAAGAGAATTAACCATATGATGAACATTTGTAACCTCAGGTTCCGTAACAGACTCGTCACTATCCTTAATCTGAATATCGAAGAGTGGATTATCTGAAATCATAGTAAAATCTGGTTCGAAATCAAACAGAGGATTGGTGAAAGTTGTTTTGAAAGTTTCAAGAACTGGGTTATCTGATTCATTTGAAGTTTCATCAATTTCCGAAAGAACATCGATCTCTTCTGGAGAGAAGTCATCTCTCTCATCCGGTGTGAAAGAGAGATTAGAAGAGTCTATTTGGTTCATAAAATGAGGTGGGATTGCCACACTGAGGGATTTCTTCTTCAACGTACTCGATTTCTCCACAAGACAAGGAAGTGTAACCTTCGTCAGACTCGGAACATATCTCATCATGTTTATCAACGGACTCATCAGTAACTTCATCGTTCTTCGGAGGGAGAGGGGGTAATGGTTCTTCATGTAATAAACTTTCAAGAAAACGAATATCTCCCTCCGGATCAAAGTTAGTATCATCAACCATCGTTGATTCGGAATGACTTTTAGCAAGACAAGCCTCGATCTCATCTGAAAAGACATCACTCCTCTCAACCGGCGTGGGAGAAGGAGCGATAGAATCGGAAATGAGAGGATCAGAGGATGGAGTGTCGGTTGAAATAGAATTATCATTAACAAGAGAAGTCTCGACCTTGTCCACAACAGAATCTCTTCCCTCAATCGCAGTGAGAGAAGGATGGGAAGAGTCGGGGATAGTAGATTCAGGAGATATAATGCCACGTTCATAAAGATGGGCTCGTATTCTCTGTGCATTCTCCTCTGCTAACAATTCTTCCATGCTTTTGCTGCCATCATCCTTGACGGTTGTGTTGAAATATGATGAAGTACTGTAAAACTTCCCAATTTGAATGGACGCCTCGTCATCATCATCATCATTGTAAATGAAGGGTTTATGATATTGAGAGCTTTCCTTAGATGCTCGTTCTTCGGCTAAAAGTTCTCCATACGTTTTCTGATCTTGAGCAATTTTATTCTTCAATTTCTCACATGCGATCATCATATCTTGAAGTTTTTGGTAAACATCAGGAGAAAATTGATAAGGTTGGTTTTGAATCACTTGATATTGTGGAGGTTGATCTTGGTGAGGATAATCATAATTGTTACAAGGAAACGGGTTCATTGTTTGACAATCGGTGCTAAAGTGCGGACCTCCACAATACTCACACCCGTAAGATTGTTGTGACAGATTCGGTGGATGTTGAAATGAATCATGATTGAAATACGGTTCTTGCTCATAATGTATGAGGTAAGTTTCCCTGGAGTATGGACTCTTTTGGCAGTATATCCTATATGTTCTTTGGATAATTGACAAGTATTCAGCGAGTAGAGGATGAGTTTTGCGGTATTGGTTCATAACCTAGCGAGTATCAAATATTTCTTGGAGTATGAGTCTTAGGGGTAGCGAGTATGAAACAGATTCCAGCATGAATGCAGCTATGGTTTTTGCGCTGTGAGGTATGGTCTTGTTTCTCCTCGTTCCTAGCGGTATGTTCCTTAGGTTTGCGAGCTATGGATTCTCCTTTCTATAGCGGTATGGTTTTATGTTTTAGGTTTTTGCTTTTTAAACGTTTTAACAATCTATTTTAGTTTATCAGTCTCTCATATGCCGATTTAAAGCATGCTTCACCGTCCATCGTTCATCCGAGTGAAGGTTTTCCTCTTAATTCTTCAAGTAAAAAGATTTGTACTCCTGTGTAGATACAATGAGAACTTCCTCGATGCATAGATTTATCTTAGGAGCGCTATTTTATGCGTTGATCTGGTGTTATTTNACTTGGAAAATAAAATTGTTTTTGGTTTTTATGATTTAATAAACGAAAATAAAAGTTTACCAAGCGACGAAAGAAATGTAGAAGACTTGAAAACATTAAACGTAAATAAAGTTTACAACTAAAAACGAAAAGACATAAGACTTAAGTAAGAAGAGTTACTAAAAAGATTCTTAAGAAAATTCGACAGAGTTTCATTTAAGATTTAACAAAATAAAACCTCACTCGATGAGACGATGAGGGTGAAGCATGCCTAACTCGGCAATGAAACTTGATAAACTAAAATAAGATTGGATAAAACTTTGAAAAGCAAAAACCTAAAACCTAAAACCATACTCGCTATAAAAGGATACCATACTCGCAAACCTAAGGATACATACTCGCTAGAACAAGGAGAACAAGACCATACTCGCTAGCAGCACAAAACCATACTCGCTATCATGGAATCTGTTTCATACTCGCTAACCCTAAGACTCCATACTCGCTAAAAAATAGTTTGATACTCGCTAGGTATTGAACCATACTCGCAAAACTCGATGCCCTACTCGCTGAAACTTTCATACTCGCAAAGAACATATATGATACTCGCTAAAGATGTCCCATACTCGCTAGAAACTTACTCATACTCCCAAAAAGTAAGAAAAACTCATACTCGCTATTCTAGACATGTCCATACTCGCAAAACCCTAAACTAAATACTTGTGAAACAATAGAAAAACGAATTGGAAACCTTTTTTACGTGAACAAAAGATTAAACTCTAATGAAAACTCGTAAAAACTTAAGGTGAAACTAGTTTAAAAAGCTAAATAAGCTTATGAATAAGCTAACGACACAAAAGCTAGCCCTAACCCATTTTTTATATCTTTTTCGAATGGAAAACATGCAAAGGTGACAAAAGCTTTTTGTAAAAGATTAAAAATGATGTAAACAAAGATTAACAATAACAAAACTTAACTCAAAACATGTAAATCTTGAAGTAATCTAGAGAGAGTAAAGAGAGAAAGCAAATAAAAACTTAATAAAACTTCAAAACTTCATTAAAAAGAAGGGTTATTATACAAAGATGTTACTAAAGTTTGCCTGAATTTTGTCCTAAGGTAATATAGTTTCAAAGTTGTCATCCAGGTTACTCAAGTTCACGGGTTTATCAACTGGGTTACTAAAGTTTCAAAGATGTTACACTAGGGTTACTCCCAAGGTGGGCAACCGGTTGATAGCCGGTATCTCAACTTGAAACATATTCTACCTCAAAGAAGTTACTAATGTTTGAGAAAAAGTTCATCTAAGTTACTAAAGTTTCAAAACTGTCATCTAAGTTACTGAAGTCCACATGTTTTTTTGTCCCTTTTGTACGTTTGTTCACTTTTGTTGCAGAATCTATCCTTTTGGCCAACGGGTGTTAGTAATTATTTTCAAAAATCTTGGTTTATATGTTTTCATCCGCTATTTATCTGTTTTATATGTTTGTGTACGTTTTATATGTTTCTGTACATTTTTGTATGTGATAACGTATCATTATTAGTGGCCCAAGCCCACTAATTACATGCTCGGATCAAGCCCAAACGCCAAATAGTTCGCGAAGTCAGCATTGACTAGAAAAGCATAAGCCCATGCCAAAATAGGCCTACCAACTCTTCTCAGGTAGCGTAGTACATGCACAAAGGACGCATGACACCGGTCCTCCTTGTCTGCTCTCGGATGATCAACACCTGGCTCCCTAGTACCCGTTGATCATCCCCAAAGGGTTTATCTCTAAACCCTACAAGCCTCTCAATTCATTTTTTTTTACCTTTTTATACTTTTTTGTGCGTTTTTCTACGTTTTTATGTTTTTTTTATATGTTGTACGTTTTCATATGTTTTTATCTGTTTTTATCCGTTTGTACAGGGAACTGAAAGATATTGCACCCGTCTCTTATNCCCGTTGATCATCCCCAAAGGGTTTATCTCTAAACCCTACAAGCCTCTCAATTCATTTTTTTTTACCTTTTTATACTTTTTTGTGCGTTTTTCTACGTTTTTATGTTTTTTTTATATGTTGTACGTTTTCATATGTTTTTATCTGTTTTTATCCGTTTGTACAGGGAACTGAAAGATATTGCACCCGTCTCTTATCACAATAAACCCACTATCCCCCAGATTGATGGCATGAACTTTAGTAACATCTTTGTACAATAACCCTAAAAAGAAAGGTTACACTACTCCTACTCCTAAATCTAACCTAAAAAACTAGCCCTCAAAACTAACCAACCTTCTAAATGAGGTGGTGATCTCTATTTATAGGCCAAGAGCTTCTAAAATTTGACAATGTTGCAATATAAGCCCTTGGACCTTTACAATACATGATATTTGCACTAAAACTTCGTTACAAGCTACTAAACATTCTAAACATTAAACGTAACACTAATGTAACACGAGGACTTGAGTCGATGATTCTTCCAAAGGTCTTCAAAAGATTTAAACGCGACAACTTGCTCAAATGTGGGGGACTTTTCTTGAAAATCTCTTTGAGCTTCGGTTAAGCGTCTCATGAATTTTTCTTCGAGCCTTTAAGGAATAAATTCGTCGCTTCGGGCTTTTCTTGTTTAGATTTCTTCTTTGACTTAGCTTTTAAACACTTTTCCACATCTCGTGCTCGTTTTAGGGGTTTTTGGTTGATTTTGTTGTCATTTATGCAATATCCTTCCCTGCACGATCACAAACACAAAAACACGATATCTTTGGCGTTTAACGTTAGTTTTTGGTCTTTTAGAGTCTAAAAATGGTGAATAAAAGGTATGTGAATGAGCACATACCACTAGTCATACAATTCCCTATCCATGAGATGCTTATTATACCTAAAGTTTCACTCCTAAATATTGTAAAAAATTTTAAATTTGTTCTAAAATTGCCCTAACAAATATTTCTCTCAGTTTTATTACACAAATACCATTGAACAAAACAAAAATCAAGTGTAATTGCATTTTATAAGGTGCCTTCATTTACCCCCTTACACTTAAACCGAACATTGTCCCCAATGTTCGCATAAAAGATGTAAAAGTAGAAAATGAAAGAATTAAACAAATACTCCCCTGATTCTTGACGTGGATCGTGTGGTAAAATGGTTAGATCTTCTTCCAAGATGATGTAAAAAGCTCCAAGCTCAAGGCAACTCCAAAAGCTTGATGTCATGAACATGATTCCATGTTCACCTTCTTGTCCAAAATAACCTGTTAAACCTGAGAAAACAATCTAGGCAAACCTCGTATAAAATCTGTGGCAAAATCTATATAAGGATATAATGCTTGTGGAATGAAAATTTTGCAGATTCCTGGAATTAAAGATGCAGTAATTTTTATAATCCGGCAGAAAAACTAAATTTTAAAAACCTTTCCTGGAATCAAAGGCTGACGCCGTCAGAATTCATCTGACATAATTCTTATGTTTAGTTTCCGAAAAATTTCTGGAAAAACAAATACCTTAATTCCTGGAATCTTGCAAAATTTCATTATGACTCGATACAAGCATTTGACTCTAACAAATACTAATATGTATATTTATTTTATATTGTTATAATTCATGTTTCATTCGTTCTTATAAACAAATTTAGAATTCCCTTACACTTATCTTTTGCAAAATACCTTTATATGTAGTTAAGACGAAGTTAAAAACAAAATAAAGCATTTTCACAATTTTAATTTGAGACATGAATCAATAACAAGAAAAATAAAACATACGGAAACAAATAAAATTCAAACAAACAAACACACAAAGCAAATAAAGCTTGGGTTGCCTCCCAAGAAGCGCTTTTCTTTATTAACGAGTCTTGTAGCTAGACTCAAAGTCACTCTCTATTACGTGACTTCATCGTTGGTCACGGTCTCTAGGTCATCCTCGGGATTAGTCTTATATTCCGGACCTAGTTGCAAGCATTCCTTGTAGAAACCAAAAATTCTACTCATAACATAGTCCACTCCTCTACGCCTATCCTCGTCATTCCTATAGTAAACCGCTTGCTTATGCTCCTTCTCGATGTTTGACAAGAGTCGGTATTGCTCTATCTTATATGGCATTTGGTAAGCTATCTCATCGGCCTTGTCCTTGAATCTAACTATCCCTATGGATGGGTCATAGTCCATTTTAGAGGCCTCAACAAACGGCCTTCCAAACACTACTTGAGTTAAGCACACATTCACTACCGGACGAATATCCTCAATAATCATGAAGTCGGTGACGTAGGTGAAATTTCCTACATAGACGTGTAGTCCCCTAACTCTACCTACAAAATTGCTTATCCATCCTGTGCTAGGAAATGTCCTAAGTCCCAGTTGCTTTTTTATTATTAAATTGTAGTGGGATCTATTCATGAAGTTTATTGGAGACTTAAGATCTATGTAAGCTTTCCAAACATGCAAGTGACCTATGTTGCATGGTATATTGATGTTGGAAGGGTCACCTGTTTTGATGATTGGGTTACGTAAGAAGTATGGTGTCTTGGGGTCATCGAATAGATCCTTATGGTATGCACGTTCTTCCTTAGTGGGCAACCTATCGAAGTAGTTCTCTCCATCATCTACTTCTTCTACGTCCATTTTCTCACTCTCCTCAACTTTCTTAACCTCCTCCCTACGCTCACTATCTACGTCATTTTTAGTGATTGGCTTAATAGTGACAACGTTAACAAAATGAACATGTTTAGAGGATGAGGGGTCCTTGATTTGGGGTCTGCTACTTGTGTTTATAGCGTCCTTATTTGGTGATGGCACCCCTTGGTTCTTGAATGCTTTCAATAAGTTGTCTATCTTATTGGTAATCTCCGCTTGTTGTTGATTAAACTCGGATTCGAATTTAGCCATGCGAGCTTCTTGAGATGCCATAAACTTAGACATCATTCCCTCAAGGTTATTGGTACTACCATAATTATTGTAGGGATTGTTATTGAAAGTACGGTTTGAGGATGAACCGTTGGGTTGAAAATGATTAGGTGGATTAGAAGAATTGTGTTGGGGCGTGTTTTGATTTTGTTTCCACCTAAAGTTTGGGTGATTTTTCCAAGATGGGTTGTAAGAATCACCGTAAGGGTTATGCTCGGGTTTGAAAGTGTTGCACTTCTCTCCCGCTCCGTCGGTACGTGAGGATACGTAGTCTGCAAAAGCTTTTTCGGGGATTTCCATGCAATCTTGAGTGTCGTGGGGACCACTACAATACTCACATGAAGAAGTGATTTTTTGCACATGGCTTGAATGTTTAGGAGCTTCGTAGGATTTCATTAGATACCTGACTTGGTCCTCAAGTTCCATGATCCTACGGTCGGAAGTGCTTGAATTATTCAAAGGCAAAGATATTGCCTTGACTGTTTTATTCAAATCACGGAGATCATTCCAACTTTTGTTGTCATAGAGAGCAAGATCTTCTAGGAGTTCCCATGATTGTTCCGCACTTAGATCACGTAGCTTGCCACCGGCCGCTTGGTCAATGGTTTGCCTCGTGGGTATATTGATATGGTCATAGAAAATTTGGACTTGGAGCCAAAGGTCTATGCCATTATGAGGGACTTTTGGAGTAAGTCATTGAATCGAGTCCATGCCTCGTAGAGGGTTTTGCCTTGACGGTGTTGGAACGCCAAGATGTCATTCCTTAGCTTTGTGGTTCTTCCCGCTGGGAAAAATTGAGCTAGGAAGCGAGTTGTGAGATTATCCCATGAGGTTATGGATCCTGCGGGTAGACGTTCTAGCCACTGACTAGCTTGGTCTCGCAGATAGAATTGGAAGAGACGTAATCGAGTAGTCTCTCGAGTGTCAACATCAAGGTCTATGGAATCTATGATCTTAAGGAAATCCTTGAGGTGTTGATTTGGATCTTTGGAACGAAGTCCATGGAATGCACATCCGCTTTGCACCAACCGGATGGTGTCGGATCGCAAGGGAGACACATTGGCTCCTTGGGTGAGCTCAATGGTGTTTCGATAGCCTTGGTGGCTAGGACGGGAGTATTCTCCTAAAGTACGGGCTCTAGGAGGTGGGTTTGGTTGGGGTATGTTTTGTTGTGGTGGGTTGTTGGGATCAAGGATATTACCACCTTCCATGATGTCGGATGGTAATAGTTACGAACAAAGACACGAAGAAAAAGATAGACTAAAGAAAACCTAGAAAAATAAAAATAAAAATCTCGCTAGAAAGGAATCTAATGAGTAGACCTAAGTAAAAATAAAATTTTCAACCTAAGCAATAACTATTCCCCGGCAGCGGCGCCAAAAACTTTGATGTGCGGGATTGCGACCACGCACTAGGTTTTACCTCTCAAGGGATCTTGAGAAGCTTGCAATCCCCACCAGGCAGTGTACCTGACCGATGTAGTATAGTGTAGTGGCAAGTACCGGGGGATTGATCGTTCTCTCGGGGAATAGTGTCGTTAGGCTTGAAAAGCTACACTAATTAGGTCTAAGGGTTGAGGGATGATTCTTTTTGTAATTTTATATTTTTTAGAAAGCAAGTAAAAATATCGGGTTATAAAGGAGTGGGCGGAATTAGTTCCTAGTCAACTAACCCAATTAACTACGTTTGCAAATAAAATAAAAATAATAAGAAAATTAAAGTGGTTGTGAAACTTATATGGGAGAAATATGTGTTTACTTAGATTTCCTTACTCCCTAGCTATCTTTTATATGTTAATTGGTTTGTTGTAATTACGTGGATGACGGGTTGTGTTCCTTTAAACCATTCGTAGGGCCGTGTACGATCTCCCTAACTCTATAAGCTCCTACTTCACTCCTATGTCGAGCCGACTAAAAGCTCCTAACATGGGATCATTAGAATTCGCTCATGCATTAAATACAACCAAATAATCGTAGTACACATCCGATTCATGTTTCTTAAGACGTTCAAGCAAGTTACCATATAGGAGGTTAGCCAGTTTTCTTAAGCCTAACATTGACTTCACCCACCCACAATAATCACAAGCAAACCAACAACATATAATCAATAGCTAGGTTTCATTAGATCTAAGAAAACACAATAAAGACCTAGCCTAGCATGTTAATTGAATGACAAGAATAAGATATAATCAAACAATACATAGACATATTGAATGATTTGGAAGAGACTTATCTTCAATTAAGCATCCAAGGTTCAAGGGTGGAAAACCCTTGAAATTACAGTAGAAAAACGAGCTAGGGTTTTGTTCCCAAAAGTTGCACACCAATGAATGAAAATTAGAAAACTATATATAACTTTTACATTGTGACGGCGTCAGCTTATAGGGTCTGACGCAGTCATCTCGCCGCCAAAATAAAATTTGGATTGCTCAGATCCACTCTTAACGCCGTCCCCTTATAATCCATTCTGGGCCGTCTCCCTTTACCACATAATGTGACGGCCTAGGGCTTCCAACACGTGATGCCATCACGTGTTAATTCCTCAAAACTTTCTGGGGCTTCTAGTGTAAAAATCATCCTTAATGTTGTCAAAGCGTGACGCCGTCACACGATAGAACGTGACGCCGTCAGGTACTATTTTCAGCATAATTTGAGACTTTGTCGTTTTCCTCACTTTTATGCTCCAAAAACGTCTAAAATGCTTCTTTTTCTAGAATTCCTCTTCAAAGTACCTAAAATGACAAAAGGAATGATTTTAGGCAATATTTGATCAAATAATTACGGATTAGGGCTTAAATGACCCACTAAAAGCGTAACACTTTTCGCCTCATCAATTAGATTGGTAAATTACTTATTATGGTGTTGTTGTGATCTTATGCTTGACATACCAGGGGTATATAGAGTGTGAGTGTTAAGTTATTTGGCTTGTGAGGATACGTTGGCAAGTCTAGAGAGTCATGCAATTAATGAATGCACATAAAAAGCAAAAATTTACCTGTGAAATACCTACTATAGGTATTTGTAATGGGAATGATAGTGATGAGATTTTGTGGGTTGTTACAGTCTTACCCCCTTAGAAGAAATCTCGTCCCGAGATTTTGATGAACGTAGGAGTAGGGGAAAGAATGAGTCGAGAAAGATAAAAGAAAAGAAAAGAGTTGTACAAACGGAGCAGGAATTGTTTGTACATGTGCCAGATACTTGGTCTTATTTGTTTATATCTCATTACTTACAAGTAATGGCGTCCCAATCCTTGTAAGCAAGAGCTTATAAATTCATGATCCCTTCGATTTATAACTTTCTTCTTTAAATGAAAGAGCGTCCTAATTCATTTTTATAGAATAGTCATCATAAATCGTCCTTAAGTAGTATCGACGAAAAACGGAAAGAGTGATCCACATTTAAGGAAATGTGGGTCAAGAGTGTTTTGGAGATAAGTTTAAGTCATGACAGAGACAAGTTCAAGTCATGGTAGAGACAAGTTCAAGCCATGGTAGAGACAAGATCTAGTCATGGTTGTTAGTTCACTGGTACAAAAAGTTCTATCAGTCACGCCCAAAATGCGTGACGATATGCATATAGTCACACACGTTTTTTTCGTCATGTGTCACCAAAAGTCCCGCCAACGATAGGTGGCATATGGTGACGTTGTTGATGTATCGTTGCCTTTTCCATCGAAAAAGAGTGAACCAAAACCTCCGAATATGTTTGACAATTAGGCACAAGTGTTTGTTGGATTAGTCATTATCGTGACCGTAAATTCCTTATAGCTCACACGAATGATTTTTTTGGAGAGTAATATTGTTTGTCCTTTGGGCCAGCATAAATATATAACAATATCTGACATTTGGAGGATGAGTCTTTACTATTAAAGTGTATTTATGTGCTGACTATTTCCGTCCTTTGGCCACATGAATATACCAAATAAGTGGACGTTTGTGATGATTAGTCACGGCAATGGGTGGTTGCTTTTTTGGAGTTAGTCACATACATTTAAAACAAAGTGCCAAAAGTGTTAATAAGTGTTTGACCATATGCCTCTTTAACACGTGAACCATAATGTGTATTTTGTGGACTATTGATCATCCAATGGCATCATGGCAATTTTATGTTTGTGTGGCCTTTTGTAAGATTTGTCGCCACAACCACTGTTTGTTTTTGGATATTTAGTCACATACAATTTAACAAACAGTGCCAAAGCGTTAATAAGTGTGAACCATATGCTCTTAAAGTGAAAAATGCATGTGTGACTATTGATCATCCAATTCGCCACGTTAATTTAATCTTTTGTGTGGCCTTTGTTAACATTTAGTCACAAACTCCATGTTTGTTTTGGGTATTTAGTCACATACAATTTAATCAACAGTGGCCAAAAGCGTTAATAAGTGTGACCCCATATTGCGTTTAAAATTAAGAAAGTGTATTTTGTGTGACTATTGATCAGTCCAAATGGTCACATGAATTTTATTGTTAGTGTTGCCTTTGTAATAAATTTATCACACAACGAATTAACAGCAAACAGTGACCAAAGTGTTAATAAGCTGTGGACTATTATCATTCTTTTAGTCACATTCCAAAATCAACGATATATATCAAACCAATCCACCACTATATATGGCAGCTCTCGGACGATGTTAGACAATACTATTACATG
>LBNU01005755.1:23833-44470 GCA_014162995.1 Artemisia annua | reverse complement strand
CCACTATATACTTGATGGATGTGTAACTGCTGACTTTCTCTCTACTTTAGATGTCAAACTTGTAATCAGACACCTTTTTTAAAAGATTATAATGTTCTTTTAATGTCATGTGGTTACATTTACATGCTGCTAAAAAAGAAAATATTTTTTGCCGAAGATTCGGTGAATAAAAGTCGTTAGTTTGACTTTGAAAGGTCTACGATAGCAAAGAAAGTGACTAAACACGAACCATAGTCTATCCAAATATGAAGTTTCTTTGATTGGTCGCATAGTGATTTAGATGAAAGGTGAGATTGGGAGGAACCATTGCTTGATATCACATGGAAAACATGTTTAGGTTAAAATGGTTTCTGTATCCAAAAAATTAGTTAGTCCCAACTCCCAAGTGATTTTGATTTAGCAGATTCTAAGTGTTGCTTGTTTTAACTTTTAACCATATAAACTTATGTTTGCGATCTGTTACAGATCTTGATTCACTAGCTTATGAACTTTTTGTGTTGTATCGTCTTTAGTCCATTGTTCATGTATTCAATGATAAGGTTGGTCAAAGCTTTATCTTATTTTCCTTTCTAACTTTTGCTTTTCAAGTCCGCTCGCACTTATTTATTTTTGTGTGTTGGAAATCATGTTCGATATAGATTGATCGTGCTCTCGTTTGATGAGTCTAGTTTATCATACTTGCTATACTCTTGTATCGACCTTGTCAGGCTTGGATGTGATTACACATTTGTCCGTGAAATTCTTGAACATACCAATACATGTTGTGTAAATGCGTGATATATAGACAACAGAACCCACCTTGTCATTATCTTGAGCAAATGGTATTTAGTATGCACCCGGCCGTCGTTGACTATATTCTCTTGCGAAATCATCTACGTGGTTTGTCCATTCTGACCCAAAGCATCTCGGTCAAAAACTATTTGACACAAACTATTGACATGATAAAATCATTCTATTTCGCTGTTTGCTTCAATAATTTTATACAAGAAAGATAGTTTGGAAGCAAGGCATTTATGAGAAATTATATGATGAATGTTTGATGTTTGGATTGTTGACTTGTGTTGACGTGTTGCTAATATGAGAGGTCATGACATTCAATCGATGTCGAATGCGGTAGTGAATTGATATATCTATTTTTCATGCCATGATTTTTTAGCACTACGATGACATTTCAATTGACTTGATGAGTATCTTTTTACAACTTGTTAATAATTTCATTAAGTAAAATGGTTTAGTTTAAATGACCCATTAAGTGGTTTGATATGTGCGTTTGGAATCAGGAATGATATGAGTATTAGTTTCCTATAGTTTGGTTATTTGGGAATGAAATCAAAAAATCAAGTTGAAACCATAGCTTCATTATAAAGGGGTAAATGGGTAGGTGTTAACTAGAAAATGGCCTATGGCCCACAGTTCAATAATATATTTTTAAATACACTCATTTTCTTTCAAGCATTCAATAGCTGCCCAAAAAAGTCTTTATTTAGTGTGATCTATCATAAATATTTTTTTTAATAGTGTTAAATGGACCCGATGGATAATGTAGATACCCATATCCTCAATTTCATACAAAAATAAACATAAATTAAACCATTAATTTCATTCCATCCATTTATTAAACCATACAATAATGGTTGTGTTGGTAGTAACGCTACATTATATCTATTTTCATACATGATTTTAGTAGCACTACATGACAGCAATTGATGAGTATTTCTTTTTTACACTTGTTAATAGATGGTTTTGCGTTATATGTGGTCTGGTGTGCCCCAGATTAGGGTTAAGGATAATCAATGAGTACCGGATATTCACTTGAAATCGTGGTATTCACTTTCCAATAGAAACTATTCGAACCTATGGCCTTGCGGTTACGACGAAGTATCGCTGATGGGATAAGACAAGTGATGTTCTTGTTTTAGACACAAAATCAAGACTAACGTATTTCAAGTTGTTTAGGGTTTGTGTTAATCGTCTCCATGCAGATGCTGTAGATCTGCTATATAATAGGAGAATACTCAAACCTAGCCCATGGAATTATGATATAATAACGGTCGCCCATAATTATAACATAACTACTTTCCATTAATAGTAGGCATTCAGTTGGGGTTTAAAACGAGCAGCACTTTGAATCAGCAGTTACCTTGAATCACAGTTAGGAGTCTTAGCAGCAGAATCTAGCAGCAGAGTCTACTAGCAGCAGACTACTAACAGCCAGAGGTAGATTTTACTAGCCCCAGCAGAGTTCTACTAGCCAGGGGCAGGAATCCTACTAGCCAGTCAGAGTCTACTAGCAGAATTCACTAGTATAAACAATTGAAGTCAGGGTGTTCATGGACCAAATGGGGTGTACACTCCATAGCCTCCAAACCATTACCAGCGTGTGAACAATCCCCTCAAGCTGCCACTAAATTTTCCAACAATTCCTCCCCAAATTTAGTTCACTTCTTTTGCATGAGGGGGGGGTTGGGGGGGTAACAAATCAAACATAAAACAAAAACAAGTTGCATAAATGAAAATCTGGAGGATGAATTTCCACATTATACATATACGGTTCACATATTCGGCAGAATCAGGGTGTTCTAGAATTGAACCCTTCAACCCATTTGAATTACCTGAAGATAAATACACACAAGTTTCAAACATTAAATACTCCTGACACTATTACAAAGCCATGTGTCAACTCCAATTCATAGAATGTTCGGTAAAAGCTAAAAGTCCAAACTCCTGAAGCGGCAAAAGCTTTCAACATTCACAGTAGGTGCGTTGCGTCATCTTTTAATCATGCCTCCTGCTCAGCACTTTGTCAAAGAAAATAACCATTAAGAAGTGAGGACTCACTCCTTTCCAGCCCAGGCTAACAAGGCACAACCTTGGGATGTAATATAGGAAACATGTGCTTCAGTCCAGCAAATGTTCAGCTTTCCACATTTAACTCAGCTAAGTTTCCTTTAGAAGGGAGTTGGTTATCTTTTGCATTCAGCTGACTAAGTTGGACCTAAAACCCAGTCCCTGTAGCAGACTTTAAAACCAAGTCTCTAGCCGAAAAAACCCCTTCGTCAAGTCATCAGCCTAGTTTTGTTGGATCTAACGAAACTTCTATAGATTACCACCCCCATTCATGATGAGCTCACGAATCATGCCATGCCTGACACCTAAGTGTCTAGACTTCCTCATTGGAATTGGCTATAAGCCTTTGCCAATGTAGCACCACTATCAACAACGGATAGAAAATAAGCTGCTATACTTTAGGCCACAATGGAATCTCAAGAAGCAAGTTTCTCAGCCATTCAGCTTCTTTACAGCAGCAGCTAGAGCTACAAATCAGATTCCATGGGTTATTGAACTAGTAATGCAAGTTTGTTTCTTGGATGCCCAAGAAATTGCACCTCCACCAAGTAGGAATACCCAGCCAGCTAGTAGATGAATTATCTCGTTGTTACGATCCAACTTGCATCAGTGTATCCTTCCAACAACTGAAGGACTAACAGTATATGAAAGACTATAAGGTCCATTTATTCTTGTCAAAATACTTAAAACCCTCTGAATTGCTTGCAGTGATGAGCACTAGGCATTACTAGTTACCTGTCAGTTTACCCGTGCAAAAGCAATATCAGGCCCTCAGCTACAAGTCATGGCCATACATCAAGCCAGCCAATTACCCTAGAATACTCAAGTTGAGATACAGCTTTGCCAGTATTAGGCATTAGCGTTCTCACTTGTATCCCATAGGACGTACTCACGGAGCACAATCAAATAATTAAATTTCTTCAACACCTTTCAATGCCTAAGAGACTGTGAGATAGAAATCTGTGTTACTTCATGTTTAATCCTCAATACCCAAGGGAGTAACATCTGGCCTCCCCCATATCCTTCATGGAGCAACTTTGATGAAAAAAATTCTTTTGTAAGACAACCTTGGATTCTGTGGTCAGCTGCCAAAGATCAACGATGTCATCAACATATCAGACAAATGATGACTCCTTACAGATTCATCAAATTGCTATATACACATTTGGTCAGCCTGATTAAGTGAATAACCACTAGGACAAACAACTTACATCGAAACTTTTGATGCCATTGCTTAGGGCCTGTTTTAGGTCCTTAGAGACTTAATCAGTTACACACCTTGCTTTTCATTGCCAGGCATGATGAAGCCCTGAGGTTTGTTTCATGTAAACTTCCTCATCTAAATCACCATTCAGAAAGCTGCTTCACATCCATCTGATAATAACAGATTGTGAACATTGATGCCAAAGGCAATTAGCAATCTTTATTGTACTGATACGGCAGCCACAGCGGGCATAAGTTCAAAATAGTCTATCCTGACTTTTGTTTAAGCCGGCTGAATAAACTAGTCTTGCCTTGAACTTTCAACAGTGTCCATCTACCGTTCATTTTTTCTTCTTTTGAAAATTCCATTTTGCCAACCTAAAGGGTGGCTGCAACCAGGCGTGGTAGATCAGTCAACACATAAGTGTTACTTGCCCATGATTCGAATCAATCTCATCATAACTGCTTCTTTCCCAGAAAGCAACACCTGGGATCATTGGCTCTTCAAATGTTTTGGATCACCCTCAATACATGAAGCCAATATGAGTATTTGGTCAGAGACCTCACTCCTTGTACCTTCAATTGAAGTATTTAATGAAACCAGGTCCAATATGACTTTTGGAGTCCTCACCCTATGCTCCTTCTGAGCTCAGGTTCAGGTTGTTGTTCCCACAACCTCAGCAGAACCCTCAGCAGAAACCACATCAGTTCTTCGAAGCACCATTGTCAATTAGTTCCATTTGGAATCCTTTGACTTCGGTCTAGGGAGTTGAGATATCAAAAATGTCTTGCTTACGCATTCTTCTGCCATCATTAATTGCAATGGTGTCATCCCCTGGAGGAGTTTGATTCATAGTTAGCTCCTATAGAGTTTAATATCACAATATGTGACAATTCACTGATAGGGTTCAAAGATACATCTACGTATATCCTTTGTTTTTCAAGTGTTTAGGGTTTGTGTTAATCGTCTCCATGCAGATGTGTTATGATCTCTATTTATAATAGAGAATACTCAAACCCTAGCCCATGGAATTATGTATAATTAACGGCCCATTAATTATAACATAATACTTTCCATAATAGTAGGATTCAGTGGTTAAAACGAGCAGCACTTTGAATCAGCAGTACCTTGAATCAGCAGTAGAGTCTAGCAGCAGAATCTAGCAGCAGAGTCTACTAGCAGCAGAGTCTACTAACAGCAGAGTATACTAGCAGCAGAGTCTACTAGCAGCAGAATCTACTAGCAGCAGAGTCTACTAGCAGAATCTCACTAGTATAACCACAATTGAGTCAGGGTGTTCATGGACCAAATGGGTGTACACTCCATACCTCCAAACCCATTACCAGGTGTGAACACATCCCTCAAGTGCACTAAATTTTCCAACAATCCTCCCCAAATTTAGTTCACTTCTTTTGCATGAAAAAATAAACATAAAACAAAACAAGTGCATAAATGAAATGGGTAGTAATGTATATTATATCTATTTTTCATGCATGATTTTTAGTAGCACTACATGACATTCAATTGATTGATGAGTATTCTTTTTTACAACTTGTTAATAATTCATTAAGGAAAATGGTTTTAGTTTAAATGACCATTAAGGGTGCGTTTGATATGTGCCTTTTGGAATCAGTGAATGATATGATATTCATTGCTATAGTTTGGTTATTGGGAATGAAATCAAAAAATCAAGTTGAAACCCATAGCTTCATTAATGGGTAAATGGGTAGGTTTAACTAGAAATGGCCTATGGCCCACAGTTCAATATATATATTTTTTAAAAATACACTCATTTTCTTTCAAGCATTAATAGTGCAAAAAAGTCTTTTATTTAGTGTTTATCTATCATAAATATTTTTTTTAATAGTTAAATGGACCCATGATAATGTAATACCCATATCTCAATTTTCATACAAAAAATAAACATAAATTATAACCATTAATTTCATTCCATCCATTTATTAAAACCATACCAATAATGTGTGTTTGGTAGTAACGTACATTATATCTATTTTTCATACATGATTTTTAGTAGCACTACATGACATTCAATTGATGAGTATTCTTTTTTACAACTTGTTAATAATGTTGGTTTATATGTGTTTCTGTGTTCCCAGATTAGGGTTAAGATAATCAATGAGTACCGGATATTCACTTGAAATCGTGGTATCACTTTCCAATAGAAACTATTCGACCCTATGCCTGGGTTACACGAATATCTCTATGGGATAAGACCAAGTGATGTTCTTGTTTTAGGCACAAATCAAGAACCTAATCGTATTCAAGTGTTTAGGGTTTGTGTTAATCGTCTCCATGCAGATGTGTTATGATCTCTATTTATAATAGAGAATACTCAAACCCTAGCCCATGGAATTATGTATAATTAACGGCCCATTAATTATAACATAATACTTTCCATAATAGTAGGATTCAGTGGTTAAAACGAGCAGCACCTTGAATCAGTAGTACCTTGAATCAGCAGTAGAGTCTAGCAGCAGAATCTAGCAGCAGAGTCTACTAACAGCAGAGTCTACTAACAGCAGAGTCTACTAGCAGCAGAGTCTACTAGCAGCAGAATCTACTAGCAGCAGAGTCTACTAGCAGAATCTCACTAGTATAACCACAATTGAGTCAGGGTGTTCATGGACCAAATGGGTGTACACTCCATACCTCCAAACCCATTACCAGGTGTGAACACATCCCTCAAGTGCACTAAATTTTCCAACAAATAATTCATAAAGGAAAATGGTTTTAGTTTAAATGACCATTAAGGGTGCGTTTGGTATTTGCCTTTTGGAATCAATGAATGATATGATATTCATTGTTATAGTTTGGTTATCGGGAATGAAATCAAAAAATCAAGTTGAAATCCATAGTTTCATTAATGGGCAAATAAGTAGGTTTAACTAGTAATGGCCAATGGCCCACATTTCAATATATATATACTTTTTAAAAATACACTCATTTTCTTTCAAGCATTAATAGTGCTAAAAAGTCTTTTATTTGGTGTTTATCTATCATAAATATTTTTAATAGTTAAATGGGGCCCATGATTATCTTCCAAAAAAAAAAAAAAATGAGACCCATGATAATGTAATACCCATATCTCAATTTTCATTCCAAAAATAAACATAAATTATAACCATTAATTTCACTCCATCCATTTATTAAAACCATACCAATAATGTGTGTTTGGTTAGTGCTTATGGGTACAAAGGAATGGAATGATTGTAATGAAAGATTGTTTCCTTTGATTTTTTTATTAGTTATATAAAGTACGTAAAGATAATAATACCCTTAGAAAAAATTGGAAAACCCAACCCATATTGTAATAACTAAGCAACCCAGCTAGGGTGATACCCCTATAAATATAATCACGTTATAAAATTTAGAGCCGTACGTGTAACCCTAAAGTCATTCTCACACACCGCCATGATGTCGTCTTCTAAGGTATGTTTTATAAAGTTAGCTAGGGTTTTTATTTTAGTTTTGTAAGTTTATTGTTTGTGATGATATTGCTTTGTTGTGTATATATGTTGATGAATTAGGGTTAGTTATGCTGAAGTACGTGCAACTCGATGATATGCAAAATTTTACTGTGAATAGCAAATTAAGATAAAGATATTGTTGTAACTACGTTGACTGTACGATACTGAATTTATGCGAGGGTTAAGTGGGTTTTTGGATGAGTTTATTTTATGTGCTTATTGCTTATTGAAATTTCAAGAAACTGATAATACGTACTAAATTTCCTAGCTTATGATTATATCGAGCTTATGGCTTACATAAGCTAAAAACTCAGGTTGATTGGCTTTCCAAAATTTTAATAAGAGATAAGCCTATATAATAAGCTCATCCAATGATACAAACACCCTCTTTAGTATAACCGGATACGTTTTTGTGTCTCTCTAGTGTTAAGTGTTTTTTTTTAATGTTGTTTGGCTTTGTGATAATGATAGATGTGTACATATAACGGAAAATCTTTAGCTTACTAATTGATTTGTAATTAATTATTTTCATATATGGTGTTGCTTTTTCATGATATGCTGCGTACGTTTTCCGGACATTCATCATTGGAACAGTAGTTGCTTAATGATCTTAACCTTAAAATTTATTAATCATTTGAGTTATTATATATTTCCAAGTGATTTAAAGCTTGCATGATCTTAGTTAGCATGATATACTCTGGCACTATATACGAATTATTGGTCTTAAATATATTATTACTATTTTTTTTTACGCATGTTGTGGGCTATAAACTTATTTTGCATGAGATTATACTCATTTGTTCCTTAAAGGACATATGAATAAAATATCACTTTATTTTCAGATAATTATACATGCATGTATAAAACGATTTATCAATCATATATATAGTAATTAAAGGGTTGTTTGTTTCGGCTTATGGCTTATTTTTGGGTTATGTTTCTCATAAGATCACTTTTTGTGGCTTACTTTATAACTTTTCGGCTATAAATTTATTAGGACCTAATAAACTTATATAAGCCGAAAAGTTTTAAAATGAGCCACAAAAAATGCGATTATGAAGCATAAGCTGGCTATATACGCCGAACAAATACCCCTAATACTAATTACTAACACTGTAAACTTAAGCCTAACTAAGCAATTCTATGATGTAAATAATTCAAAATTGTCCCTAAATATTATTTTCTATTTGTATTGCAGCAGGATTGTGCAATATGCACGGATATGTTGAATAATGGCCATGCCATCTTCATTGCAGAATGCTCACATTCCTTCCATTACCATTGTATTACATCAAATGTACAAAATGGAAATCGAGTCTGTCCTGTTTGCCGAGCATTATGGAAAGAAATCCCTTTTCAAGGTATGCCTCCACAGCAAATACTCTATGATGATGATGAACCTGTCAATCAGGAGTCGGAAGAAATGCATTCCGCTAAATCTGATTCCGATGAAGGAATCAAAATTAAGACATACACTGAAATTCCTGCAGTAGCAAAGTCAGCGAATTTCGATGATTTTGGCATTTTAATAAATCTCAAAGCCCCTGTCTCTAAAGAAAGTCTGAATTCACGAACACCTATTGATCTTGTGACAATTCTTGATATTAGTGGTAGCATGGAGGGTTCAAAGATTGCGCTATTAAAAAAAGCTATGGGTTTTGTGGTACAAAATCTTGGCCCGTTAGATAGACTGTCGGTAATATCATTTGCTTCTTCAGCCCGTCGACTGTTTCCACTTCGTCATATGACTGAGATTGGTAAACAAGAATCTCTACAGGTGATTAACTCATTGGTTGCTAACGGTGCGACGAATATTCTTGAGGCCTTAAAAAAGGGATCCAAAGTGATGACTGACCGGAAGTTCAAGAATCCAGTGAGCAGTATGATACTTTTGTCAGATGGTCAGGACACTTGCAATCATGAACCTTTAACATTACCCGACACTCGCGTACCAATTCACACATTTGGGTTTGGGAAGGATCATGATGCAAATTTAATGCACTCTATTTCAGAAAAGTCTCGAGGGATGTTTTCATTCATAGAAGTTGAGAGTGTGATACAAGATGCTTTTGCTCAGTGTATAGGTGGGCTTCTCAGTGTAGTGGTTCAAGAATTACGTGTTGAAGTCGAGTGTGTTCATCCTGCATTACGGCTAGGATCGATTAAAGCTGGGAGCTATAAAGTGGGTATGGATGATAATGGTAGATGTGGGTTTATTGAGGTAGGAGATTTATATGCTGAAGAAGAAAGGGATTTTCTTGTATCAACGGATATTCCGGATAATGAGTCAGATAATGAAATGCCATTGGTGAAATTTAGAGTTATTCACAAGGACCCGATAAAAAATACATTTGTGAACATTGAAGGAAACGAAGTGACAATATTGAGGCCTGAGACTGTGGTTAACCAAACAGTGTCGCTTGAAGTCCAGAGACAGAGAAACCGTCTTAATGTTGCTAGTGCGATTGCTGACGCCCGTGTGGTGGCTGAACATGGTGACCTTATGGAAGCAAGATTAGTTCTTGAAGAATGCAAGACAAAGCTGGAGGCGACATCAGATGACGATTGCGGCTATTTGGAAGATGAACTTGAGGACATGGGATTTTGTATGGTTGACGAAGAAATGTATGAGTCGACAGGAAGGGCTAATGTGTTGGCGGGGTTGAGCGCACATGCATCTCAGCGGGCCACGACTTGGGGTGACTCACGAAAGTTAGGAAGCAAGATGAAGACTTACCAAACACCAGCGATGGCAAAGATGGTTAAGTCATCAAAAACATTCGGGAACTAAGATACTAGGACGGGTCTTCTTTATTCATCTTCTTTTGTCATTCTCAATCTAGGATTTTATTCTTCTTTTCATTTTATTTTTTCTATGATGACATACTGCTGGAACGTTACATGCTGTTGAGATTTACTGTCTTGTAGTTAATTAGCTTTATTTTCTGTAATCGTATCTTTCATGCCCCTTTTATAATTACTTTCTTCCATTTGGGAGTAAGATTATGAACGTTTGTTTCCGTTATTTTTTATTTTATTTTATCTATTACTAGTTATAACAAGCATATTTGCCCGCGCGTTGCTGCGGGGCGGCTGTTTTTGTGCTCACTTTAATTATGTACTATAAGTTTTGCTCACACAGATCGATATATCATAGACAATGACATGTTTGTGGTATAATGTCAGCCTTCGAAAAGTTTGAGAAATTAGATGAAAATTATCTACACATAACTTGTAAAAATTTCCTAAGACTCTTTTGTTCTTGTCTGCTATAAGGCCCCTACTTGTATCCATAAAAACCAAGCAATTACTTTGGATACCATCAGCATATGCTTCTTTAAATACTTTCTTTAAGTAGTTTCAACGTGTCCTGTTCAAATCGTCAAAGAATGTTGTTAGTGTGAAGCTATGTATTAAGCATGCATAATATATGGTATAAAATAAAATTTCTAACACCCGCATTATCATGATAAGCAACTGGTTTTCTGGTCAAGCGAATAGGTTCGTCACCTAATTGTTAAAATGTCGACTTACTGTACTTATGATGAAACAGTCTTATATCATACCTATAATCTGAGCTAACAATACATGAAGTAGTTTATAGCAAGACGGCAAGGTTGTTTTTGCATGCTTTTCTGATGGCTCAAAATAAAGACATCATATATTCACTAAATATATTCACTCATATTAAACCATATGTGTTTAGATTCACGATACCAATCAAAAACTTATTTGATGTACACTGAGACCATAGTAATATCGAAGTTAACATCATTATTACTATCACTTGCAATTGCTAATTAATACACGAACCCACGTCCTTGTGACACACACTATGCAAACACAATTACGTTTACCTCCATACAATAGCTACCATCTTTTAGCATTTCGCAACATGCATTATGTCTACTAAAATATTGTTTAACATCACATAGTCATATCACGCATTCTCCCTACTAATTAAACAATAGTATAGTCATAAAAACTATTACTCATAATAGGTAATTCAACAATAATAAACTAATCCTATACATTAATTCAAGTTATCTAAACTACATTCCACTGTCTACTGATATATATACTAAAATCAAATTTCATCAATCTCAAAGCACAATTCATCAGTAAGCAAAAATAAAGTTGTAACTAATTCAAATTGCATCTGTAACATAATTTGTAACCTTACTAAATATTAACGACGCGGTTAGATGAGTATGTTACTACATAGATCATAAATCAATTGGAAAAGGTAGTCGAAGCCACAATGATACCTTATTAACAGCAGGGTTGATGTAGACGATTTCATTTGTGCTCCAAATCTATTCCAAAGTTGGAATATTCAACACGACAATCGAGGCCTACAAAAGACTTGTCAACTTATTTCACTTGCTTCCCAATTCTATTATAACACAAACTTACCCACCTGTAAGTAAATGGTAATGGAAGCTAGATACTTCCTTGTTCTCCTACTGACAAATCTACTATCATTGTAGGCCATGAAACTTGATCAATCTTGTCGGTGTGTATAAAGAAAGCACACTTGTCAAAGCTCCTGAAATCAGACCTCCAAATATATTAACAATTATTGTTGGAGACGCGTAAAGACCACCAGAAGACCCTGTAACTGTAACAATGATATAAAAGTAGTATAATAACTCAAGCAAAAGTGTCAAATTCAAAACGTTTATGAGCAAACCATAAACATAATAAATGTGATAATATTACTTATCAGAAGTTTCGTACCTCTTTTGGATCAAACACAAATTTTATGCTTACATCTTGGTAGCAGATTCGATCAAAATACACCTTATCCGGACACTAAACAACCTATTCTCAAGCTTAGTAAAAAGATGATTTATTTGTTGAACGTTAGACATCACTTGTTATCAAGTGTTCACCGTATCAAGTCTAAGTTGAGTAAAAAAAAGTGTTGTATGTGGCATACCACACACCCCTTAGAAGGTGGAAAAAATAATAAGAATACAAATAAAGATGGCAGTTTTGTGGCAAGGCGAAATACCCCTTGAATGTCAACACGACAATACTTACAAAAACATTTTACAACAGCTCCAAAATACCACTAAATCAGCCTAAAATACGACTAAATCGACCCAAACACTGGTTAAGAACTTGGAAACCACATAACTGATACAATCGATCATTAGGCTCAGATTTCTAACTGGAAAATGGTCAAAAACTTCAGAATTCCGCCAAGGCTGCAAATAAACGCGGTTGCACAATAGCAATTATGCTATCACACCCTCCGGTAATTGCCCCGCCAAGTTACGGTTCCAACTTCCCAAGACCAATATCATTTGATTCAGAAACAACAGTTGATCATCATAGCCCATTACTATACTGGACCTATGCAGGCCAAAAAAAGGCGTGGGAATAGCCCGAGGGATGTTGACTAATTACAATTATTAATGCTAATAAATCAACACAACAAACACACCTGAGTGACGAAGCATGGTCAAAAGAATAGGAGGCTAAAACATATTGGACCAAAGCTAGCCGAAACCTCACACACATGAACCACAGGCAACCCAATATCAAAAACGGAATCGGATTAATTGGTATAATATAGTTGATAGTATGCTCTTGCTGCACACGTGGAGGTTGTTGAGGCAACTTTTTGTCGCACTCTACCATCCTTCCAACTTCCACAGCAAGAGAACATAGGAACACAGCATGGGCCAAAGCAACGACAGAAATAGCCATTTCCAAGACATGACCCATCGTAGTATAAAACATTAAACCTGGCATCAACGTCTTTAGTATATAGAGAGAACCATAAACATAATAAATGTGATAATATTACTTATCAGAAGTTTCGTACCTCTTTTGGATCAAACACAAATTTTATGCTTACATCTTGGTAGCAGATTCGATCAAAATACACCTTATCCGGACACTAAACAACCTATTCTCAAGCTTAGTAAAAAGATGATTTATTTGTTGAACGTTAGACATAACTTGTTATCAAGTGTTCACCGTATCAAGTCTAAGTTGAGTAAAAAAAAGTTTTGTATGTGGCATACCACACACCCCTTAGAAGGTGGAAAAAATAATAAGAATACAAATTAAAATGGCAGTTTTGTGGCAAGGCGAAATACCCCTTGAATATTAACACGACAATACTTACAAAAACAGTTTTACAACAGCTCCAAAATACGACTAAATCAGCCTAAAATACGACTAAACCGACCCAAACACTGGTTAAGAACTTGGAAACCACATAACTGATACAATCGATCATTAGGCTCAGATTTCTAACTGGAAAATGGTCAAAAACCTCAGAATTCCGCCAAGGCTGCAAATAACCGCGGTTGCACAATAGCAAGTATGCTATTACACCCTCTGGTAATTGCCCCGCCAAGTTACGGTTCCAACTTCCCAAGACCAATATCATTTGATTCAGAAACAACAGTTGATCATCATAGCCCATTACTATACTGGACCTATACAGGCCAAAAAAAGGCGTGGGAATAGCCCGAGGGATGTTGACTAATTACAATTATTAATGCTAATAAATCAACACAACACACTTGAGTGACGAAGGTTAACCTCAACACTGTATACTTATCATGGTCAAAAGAATAGGAGGCTAAAACATAGTGGACCAAAGCTAGCCGAAACCTCACACACATGAACCACAAGCAACCCAATATCATAAACAACATCAGATTAATTGGTATAATATAGTTGACAGTATGCTCTTGCTGCACACGTGGAGGTTGCTGAGGCAACTTTTTGTCGCACTCTACCATCCTTCCACCTTCCACAGCAAGAGAACATATTTAAAGCATCATCGCCAGGTGAAATACGCAACCGACAACCAAACCATGTTCAATAATTTTCAATAAGAACAAAGTTGTAAACAAACACCTTAAAAGGTTTAGGTGCAATGATTATCAGCAAGGCCACCTGCAAAACAAATCAAGAAAACCCCCAAATTAAAACAACCCTAATTTGAAATAAAGATTAAAATAAAACAAATACCTAAATTAAATCATGAATTAACAAATTAAATCATAATGAATCATAAAGATTAAACAGAAATTACATATGACCAGAAGTTTCTGGTGATCTCTATATGTGTTTTCTTTACCTTTTTTCTACAGAAACTACACTTGCTTATTCTTTATAAGGTTGTACTTACTTGATTAGCCAACAACAAAAACAACAATGTATTCGAGAACGAAAGAAGCATAAGGGAAAAAAGGCACAATAAATATGGAAGCCGAGAAGCAGCAATGAAAAACACAGCAAACCTGAACACAAAGAAGACGGAGATGCAAGCCGATGAGAATCGTTGGTAGATGTGCAACGAAGCGGTGATGATAGAATATAATATGTTCACCGTCCATGCACTAATAGCAAATAACAAAGAACACAGCATGGGCCAAAGCAACGACAGAAATAGCCCGGTCCAAGACATGGCCCATCGTAATATAAAACATTAAACCTGGCATCAACGTCTTTAGTATATAGAGAGAATGTAACTTATGAATATGAGTTGAAAGTGAAGTGTCGGATAACATGATACGTGATTTGAACATTTTAAATGGTTAATCGATTCATATTTGGAACCTAATTACCCAAATGTTCTAAATGATTCTTTTATGCAATCATAAAAATAGTAAAGTGACTTAAGTCAAAAAAATATATACAAAGTATAATGATTTAGGTAGTAAGATTATAGTACAATAACTCTATCATTTGGAGCTTTAGTCCAATGGTAAGGGTGTTTGGGCCCGAGTCAATAGACCCGGGTTCAAACCTCTTCCTTGGCACTAAAGGCCATTTGATACCACCCCCACCGCAAATGCTCAAATTGACTGGTCAGTGAGGGGCCTCTTGTAGAAAATGGTCAGGGTTCATAGCCCACCTCCTGATAAGTACAGTCACTGGGACAGGTGCTCATTGCCTGGGACCGGGTCCTTGGGGGAGGGTCCGGTTGGCATCCTTAGGATGAATGGGACCAGAGTGATCCCACCGATCTTCACCTTTTTGTAGATAGTACAATAACTCTATTAGCAAGTTCGATAGTGCATTGACTTAAAACACTCTAAAAATAGTAATAGTAGTGACTCAATTGAGAGAGAGAGAGAGAAAAAAAAACACGCAAAGTGTAGTGTAATTCTTAATCCTAAAAGTTATTATTAATCCTAAATAACTTATTCTTAATAGTTAATCCTAAAGTTAAGAATACGAGCAACAACTATAAAGACTAATTTTTAATTCTCGTATCCTTAACTCTTAATTTCGGGTATTATACGTAAAATTGTTACCACAATTTTTGAGGCTCACAGTAATAGTGACCGCAAACATGACCGACCGTCAAATCAGTGTCACATTAGCTTTTCACTCTGATGATGCCAAAATTGACGGGTCCAAATGGCAAGCTTTGGCCATCGAACATGTGGACCTGTTTATCTATATCACTCAAGAAACAAGAGGTATCGTTAGAATATATACGGGACTCACTCCCCGTAATACACTCCGACGATCAAGTCAAACAGAAAAAATATTACTTTGATGTTTAGGAATATAAGTTGTAATGTAAGATAACGTAAAAATATTGTTGCATGGGAAAATAGGACTATTGTTGTATGGGAAAGTAAGACTATTGTTGCATGAGAAAGTAAGGCTATTGTAAGTTTTTTTTTTTTTTTTTTTTTTTTTTTTTTTTTGTGTTGTGTTGATCGTAGTTGAGTTGCAGGGGCGGAGCCAGAAAAAATTCCGAGAGGGGGCAAAACAAAATTTAACATCAAGCCAGATTTAGAACGGAAAAAAAGCGGAAGCCAATGTCCCGGGGTCCCGCCCGGGCTGTCTCAGCACCCTACCTCCTTTATAACTGAGCGGTCATTTAGCGTGTCATTAGTGAATTAAATAGTTAGCTCAACAATTAATTTGTTAAAAGAAATTCAAATCATTGAACGAAAATATAAAAGTTAAAAACTCCATTTTGTAACACTAAGTTAGACTCGCTAATAGTGAGGCTAAAAGTTAAGAACAACACTTTTGTTAATCAATATCGATTTTTATGTGTCAGGAACCACATATTGCAAGTCTACAAAGTACAAAGTATATTCACGTTAGTAAAAAATACAGAATCAAAAAAGGCTTTAAAGGTACTAGTAAAACCTCAGTAAAAAAAGTACAAAACCCACGTGACTCTATCCTAAAAACCAAGGACATGTTTGCTTTCTTCTTTCTTTTTCATCTTTAGTTGGCTTCTTTCATCTTATCTGATTAGATCCTTCATCCTCTTCACCATTGAAACAATTTTTTTTCTTAAACGCTTCATAATGTTTTAAATGTTTTCCATCAGGGGCGGACCTAAGCACACCTTAGGTGGTGCCTGGGAACCACCTTGGAAAATATTTCCATGTACAAGCAATGTGATATGATTTTCAAGGAACTACCTTAGACATATGTTGGGAACCACCTTAGGTGTTAAGTTGGTGAAAATGGTGACTGAAACAGTCGAATTTAGGTGGAAAATGAATATGTAATAAGAGCTTGTTAATGGTGTATTGAGACTTTATTGGTCACAATGAAAGAGAAGAAGTGTAAGTCAAAGAAGATGTACGAAAAAGTCACGTGAGTAGAAAGAGAACATTTTTGGGAAACTATTCACATATTTTCTGTTTTCTTGAAGGAATAATTACTTGTTTTCTTTTCAAGTAATCATATATTCTTTCCTAAAATTTTTCTCTATACATTATTGTAGCTCTAAAGACTAAAGAGATCGACTATAAAATTTTCTGATATCACGTATTAATTTTCTATTATTAGTTGGTCACATAACTAGGATAATTAGTATGAACAAAAGTTAGAAAGATATATAATCTTCATGTATTACTTGTACAGAAGATCGAAACTTGTATCGATGCGGATTGAAAGATTTTTCTGAAGTTGAAATTTAGAGCTTGGTACACGTTAGTTTTAATGTTTCACAATAACGCACTTGTGTTAAATTGTACCCGACCCGACCCGACCCGTTTGTTTAATTGACCCGTTGATATTTCCGGTCTTAGTTAGTTAGGGACCTACCTTAGTTTGTTGGCTAGGTCCGCCACTGTTTTCCATCCTAAACACTTACTTTCATTTTCAGCAAGACACATACCTTTTAACAACATTTTTTTCCGACGAGGGGGCACTTGCCCACCATGCCCCCCTATGGGCTCCGCCCATATTGAGTTGCCTCCCTTTTATAGTTTTTAAGCCATGCATAGTCTGCTTGTAAGCATAGATACAACCATACTATGGCTTGATTGCATATCTACTTTTAATATTTCTTTTGTAGATATGATACTTATAATTACATGTACAACCCCTTTCTTCCCATATTTTCACAAAGTGTATCTTTCATCTTTCATTTTAATAATTAGCAAATAAAGAGGCCAAGCTCACATAAAAATATTATTATATTTGTGGTATAGTCATTAGCCCCCTAGTCCATGTATGCAGGGACGGAGCTAATATTATTGGAGGGGCCGAAATATTTTCGTAATAATTTTGAGGGGGCCAAACCTATAATTATTATACATTTATACTAATTTTTAGAAATAATATACAAAACTACAAAAAATAAAGTCTAGTGGTCCTAAATTTGGGGGGGCCACAACCCCTCTTGCCCCTAGTATCCTCCGTCCATGCATGTATGGTTTCAAGGCCATGCATGGGCTATATGTACTGACTTAGCTGGCGTGTGACACTAATAAAAGATAGAATCTTTTTATTTTTTTAAATAATTTTTACTCGTAATCATTATAACTGTCGTTGTATTCAGTAAAAAAAATGAATTATATCCCTTTGGTTGTGCCTATAGGTCTTCCGTTAAAATAATTGGTTCTATCCCTTATTCACATTCAACGTTTCGTTGTTTTGAGGTTTTCTACAAATAGCTAATTTGAGTAGATGGTTGTCTTCTGTGTTGCTTACTTTTCCCTGAACGGATGGTAAACACATAAATGCTATACATACCTTTGGGTCCGATCTTTCTGTTGGGGATGTGAAAGCGTTATGTACTAGATTTGGGCTACCTGGTCATCTCGATATAGATATGTCAAGAGTAATATGTTTTATTGAGTAAGTATCCTGAAGACGCTATGTTGACAGGTTAGATGGTTGACTGCTCGGCCTGTTTAAGTCATCGTAAGTTGAAAACAGGATATTGATTATACATGTCAGATGGATCAATTCAAATACGGCTTGAATGTCTAGACTTCACTCTAACGTGTAATTTTTGTGTTGGTTTCGAGTCGTGTTTTTTTTGCTATGCTAGACATGCCACTCCAAACTTGATTCTAGATCTTTGTTGAAACTAAGATTTTTAGGATATTTTAACGTTGTTCTTTTGAACATCTTTTTAAACATATACACCAAGGGAAATCTATATAGAAGAAATATAACTTATGAATATGAGTGGAAAGTGAAGTGGTGGATAACATGACACGTGATTTGAACACTTTTAAAAGAGTTAACAAATTCATATTTGGTACCTGATTACCCAAGTGTTCTAAATGATTTTTTTATTTTTTTTTAAGTGCGAATATTATTAAAAGAGAGAGAAGCTAGCAAGGAGCTAGGTACAAAAGGCCTAACTAATAGTGTCTATACAAGCATTTAAAGGATTATCAATCCAAACATCCTAGTTAACAGCCAAGTTTTTACATCTACAGCTAATCCCAATTGTAAGATAACTGTTTAATCTCCTTGAAGACCGCTAGATTGGGATTTATCCGTGAACACCTTACGATTTCGACTTCTGCACATAACCCATGCTGATGTAAACAAGACAGCTTCAAAGCATCTTAACTGAAGAGGCTTAAAAGAAGCTTTTGTTCTTGGGTTTAAATTCTGAAAGAAATCAATTATGCTTAAAAAAGCGTTCCCACCCGTATGTTGTGGCAAACAGAATCCCCACCACTGAAAAACCTTAATCCATATAGCATTAGACCAGGTACAATACACCATCAAATGCTCCAAAGATTCAGTATCTGAGTCGCAAACAGGACATAAGATTGAATGCAGATCGATGTTTCTTGAATCAAGATTAACTCTAGTGGCTAACCTGTCTCGACTGGCTCTCCACACCATAATATTAACCTTCTTTGGAACCAACTTTACCCATCTAGTGAAGTGGTTAGAAGATGAAAGATTTGCTTCTCGATTTGAGAGCGAAAAGATTTAACTGTGAATTTACCTGACTTTTCAAGAGACCACCTCCATGAATCTGGGAGATCAGACAGCGTCACATCTTGAATCACCTCAATTAGCTGGTCAAACTCAGATGTCTCCCGCCCACTTCTTAAATCCCGCCTCCAATTCCAATTCCAAGAATGAGAATCACCCGATAATGATTTAGTTAGCAAAAAATTCAATAGTATAGTAACTTTGTTAGCAAGTTCGATATTGCAGTGACTCAAAACACTTCAAAAATAGTAGTGACTCAATTGAACAAAAAACGCAAAGTGCAGTAACTTTGTGAAATAACTTAAAGTTTGAGTTTGCGAGTTTGTTTAGTCTTTAATTCTTAATCCTAAATAACGTATTCTTAATCCTAAGTTAAAAATATGAGCAACAACTATGAAGACTAGTTTTTAGTTTCATATTTTTAACTTTTAATTTCGGGTATTATACATAAAGTTGTTACAAATTTTTTGATGTTGTGGGTAATAGTGACCACAAAATTCACAGTCAAATCAGCATCAAGTCAACTTTCCACTCCACCACGAACATAGTGTAATAAAACAACTAACTTCACTACACATACCTACCTCACTTTATATACAAATATACCCCACTATATACTCAAACACACACAAAATACATTCACTCTCTAAGTCTCTATATATGCGAGTTTTGCTAGACCCACAAAAAAAGTTTCACAAAACACACCCACAAAATGATTGGCATTGTTTGATTGGTGTATATGGCTAAGTTTCTCTCTCTGTAACACCTGGTATTTTCCTAAAACCTAATCCTAGCCAAACTTCTATTTTTAGAGCCTGAAACGTTTTAAAACTTTAAAGCATGTTAAATTGGATTGAGGAGCGTGAGATATATTAGGAACGAGGATTTATTCCT
>LBNU01005755.1:0-16202 GCA_014162995.1 Artemisia annua | reverse complement strand
CAAGATCAAATTGAAATGATTCATATTCGGGAGGAGAGGAAAAAGCAAGAGAGGTGGTACTGCCACGACTCGTCTCCTCCGTATCAAAGGAAAAGGCTTCATAGACTGGGAGAGAAAGATCGGGATGAGAAGTGGGATTGCCACTTAATGCTTCGATCTTAGCAATGAGAAGATATACTTTCGAAAGTTTTTCACGAAGAGCTTCATCTTTTACCTCGTTATCATCTTCCTCTTCTAAGTTGACGAGCTCAGAAGTTAAGTCGTCGATATAATCGATGTCTCCACAAGATAAAGAATCATCATCATTGTCGGAATCGGAGAACATTTCAAAACGATCTTTAGATTTGTCAACAGGGGATACTTCACATTCTTCTGCCGTATCAAAAGCAAATTTTTCAAAATCGGGTAAAGAATCCTTGAGCTCGGGCTCCAAAGGATCTGACGGCTTAGAAATATCGACCTCTTCCAAAACGGAGTTTCTTTCCTCAACCGTCGTGAGAGAAGGATGGGAAGAGTCGGGAGTATCAAGAACAAATTCACAATCACCGTTAGAAATTTCCACGGACTCTCTTGGGATTGGAACAAGGTTCTCAGCACTTGGCTTATTGACTTCACCCGATTCCGTTGCTAGAATAGTACTAAGATGCTCGTCCCCCATTATGAGAGAGTCCTCTGGTAAGACTGGTGCGATAGCAGCTGATGAATTTTTATAATCCTTCATTTGAATAGAATCCTCATCGTCATCGTGAACGAAAGTTTTGCAAAATTGAACGCTCACTTTAGCTGCTTGTTCTTCGGCTAGTAACTCTCCAAATGATCTTTCATAGTGACATTGAGAACTTACAACCGGTTTGCTTTGTGCCGTACGAACTCTTGATTTGTTTTCGACAATCTTCAAGGCGTCGTTCGGAGTTCGACAATAGATATTTCCACCGGCGGCCGTATTGAGCGAATCTTGATCGTTTTGCATTAAAGCATTATAGAATATGTCGACTTGAAGCAATTCTGAAAAACCATGATGTGGGCATTTTCTCATAAGATCTTTGAATCTTTCCCATGCCTCAGCGAAAGTCTCATCAAAACGTTGTTCAAAATTAATAATTTCTTTTCGAATCTCAAGAGTTTTGGAATGAGGGTAGAATCGATTCAAGAATTTTGACGCTAAGTCGTTCCAAGTTGTGATAGAATTAGGAGGTTCACGATCAAGCCATCTCGAAGCTGCTTCTTTAAGTGTTAATGGAAACAAGATTAGCTTCACCACATCATCAGGGACTTGGTTTATTTTGAACGTTCCGGTTATTAGATAGAATCTGTTGATGTGGGAGTAAGGATCATCGTTTTCGGAACCAAAGAAAGGATCAATGAAATCAAGTAACTCGACGTTGATTCGATATTCATTTGCCAGAATCGGTGGGATAACGATGGCCTTCTCAAGATGTACCGGAATTTTGAGCAACTCCTCCATAGAACGTGTACCTTCCATGATATGAAGAATAGGAGAATATTTTTGGATTTTTATGTTTTGAAAAATGAAAAGTTTAAAGTGAAAACAAATTTTGAAATGGAAAATCTTTTTGGATTTTTGATTTTAGAAAAGTGAAATCAAAAGTGAAAATAAATTTGAAGACAAAATATTTTTGTGTTTTTATATTTTTATATTTTTGAAATGTTTACAAAAGCGTTAACTTCTCGAAAGAAGGATCTTCAAAACACATTACTCAAACGATCGAACGACTAAATCTTATCAACCGCTCCCCGGCAGCGGCGCCATTTTGATTTGTCGAATATTCAAGCGGTGAAGCTCGTAAACTCGAGTCGTAGTCCCAACGAGGGTTGAACTGATCTCGTCACTCAAGATCGTGAGATATGTGTAGTGAATAAAGTTTAAAAGATGATTTTGTTTGTTTATACTACAACGACAATTTAAAAAGCGGTTAAAGTAAAGAAAAGCGATAAAGTGACATGAAATAAGTAAACAAGTAAAGCTGCATGTAATAAAGTGACTAAAGAAAGCGGTAACTAAAAGTGCGATAAGAAATGAAAACGGTAAATGAATTTTAAAAGACAATGTGTTTGCAAAGCGACGCGAGTAAGTTCATTAAGTTTGAGCAAAAGGTTTGTGACGAGTTATTTTCTTTTCTCGAGATTAGTTGTCAATTAATCCTTTGAAGAGATAATAACTCTAAACAAGTGAATTAATCATTCCAAGGTTTTTGTCTTTGAATAATTAAATCACACGTCTAATTAATCTCTCGATTATTAATCACAAACGTTTAACACTCTCACTTAACTCACAAACCCGAGCCACTAAGCGAACACGTTTAGAAACTACTCTTGACTCATATTAAAAACGTAAAGCGATAAAGAAATGTAAAAGACTTTGTAAACATTTAACGTTATTAAAGTTGAAAACTATAAATGAAAAGACGTAAGACTTATATAAGAAAAACGACACTAAAAAGATTTAAAGAAAATTCGACAGCATAACGTTTAGATTTTAAAGAAATAAGAACCTCACTCGATGAAACGATGAGGTAAATAAAAGCCTAGCTCGGCATAAAAGAAAAATGAACTAGAAAGAAAAGAATCAAACCATACTCGCTACTAATCTTGGAACCATACTCGCTGGACTTATGAAAATTCCCATACTCGCTAACAAAGGTCACATACTCGCTGGAAATGGGACAAACTCGCTAAGACAGCCCCATACTCGCTATTCACTTCTCCATACTCGCTAACATGATACAAACTCGCTAGCAAATTCTGATACTCGCTAAATTCATACCAAACTCGCTAAAAACCTTACCATACTCGCTAGATTTTATATCATACTCTCTAAAAATCTGTTTCATACTCGCTAACCAATTTTCATACTCTCTAAAAATCTAGAAAAATTTCATACTCTCTAAACCCTAAAATCCATACTCTCTAAAATCAAAAATAACGATTTGGAAACTTTTTAACGTGAACAAAAGATTGAAATCTCATGAAAACTAATATGATCTTAATGAAGAACTAGATTTAAAAACTAAATAAGCTTATAAAAGCTCAATAAGCCACGGCTCAAAACCAAGGACCATGCAAAGGTGACAACTCTTATAAAAGCTTTTAGAAAAGATTAAGATGACATAAAAATAAGCTCAAAAGATTAAAAGACTTAAAAGAAAGATTGTAAAGAACGAAAATAAGCTAGAAATAAGACATGAAATAAGCTTGTATTAAAGATAAGAATTACACTAATGCATAAAATAAAACTAAGACTACTCCTACCTTACCCCTACTCCTAATGCTTTCAAATGAAGCTACTAATGGAGTATTTATCTTGCTAGGGGGATTCATAGTTTGCCTTCGTGTACATTTCGCCCCCTAGACTTTTACAAGTCATAAAAATAACACATAAACTACATTACAAGGCTACTAAACGTCTTAAATACTAAATGTAAACTCTTGTAACTTCGAGGCTTCGTGTTGACGTGTTCTCTAAAAGTCTTCAAAGATGTAAAAACGATCACTTGCTCGAATTTGGAAAGCTTCTTCTATTAAGTCTCTTGCAACTTCGATTAAGCGTTTCTTTCATCTTCTTGAGCTTTTAAGAAATAACTTTGTCGTCTTGAGCTTTTCTTAAGTAAATAGAATCGTTAACTCAGCTTCTGACACTTTTCCACATCTCGTGCTCGTTTTAGGCTTTTTGGTTGATTTTTGTGCCATTTATGCAATATCCTTCCCTGCACGATCACAAACACAAAAACACGATATCTTTGGCGTTTAACGTTAGTTTTTGGTCTTATAGAGTCTGAAAATGGTGAATAAAAGGTATGTGAATAAGAACATACCAGTGAACCCAATACCTCAATCAAAACTTTGTTAATTTGTTCTTAGTGAATTGGTGATAAAATTGTTTTGTAAAAACCAATGTTATGAAGTTGTATGCATGCTTCTTTATACATTATTTTGATTACACACATCAAAATTACTACACTTAAAATTAAGTCGAATGCCATCTAATTAAAGAACACTTGAAGTTGTGATTTACGTCATGTGAGAGCTTGGCTAGATTGCAATGGAGAGGTGAACTTTATAATTTCATTACTAGCAGATCAACTGAATGTAATGGAATTATGAGGGTTTGCAGTTTTTAAATTAGACGACTTAAATTGAGTAGGAAGTGAGAGCTTGGACTCAAGGCATTAACATGGGGATGAAACATGCTTACATTGCAAAGGTTTTTGTGAATGTAAATCCCATAATGATCTAGGAATTGCAATATGATATTGGTAATTATTGTTCGACAATTACCTTGTTGAATACTATCATTACTAGCACATCAACTGATGCAATGGTACTATGTCAATTAAGGATCCTAGCTTTAAGAAAATACTATGGTTTATATGAATATTTACCAATGGGTATGTTATTTTCTTAAAGATTTTATTATCGAAAATACTAAAATTGAATTTTGTTAATTCATTTAATGTATTGATGCAACGTTAAAACCGTAAACAACATTTGGGCTTTGGTAAATTGATCTCATTCTGTTTTAAAACATATTTGATTAAGAAAAATTTACTTAAAAGACAAAGGATGTCTCCTTTCTATGAAAGAAGAGTGAGACACAATCCTATTCCTTTTCATGAATGAGAACGGATAATAGGAATATTAGATATGTCTAAATTCTAATATATAACTCATGGCAAACTTTAATAGTTAAGAATTGCTTATTTTTCTATAAAGATTTCATCACCCTCATTTGGTGATTAAATTTTTAGTAACAAATATGATATTTGGTTAACTAGAACTTTATGAGTTATTAAAGTTAGAAACTAAACTAACTACCGCAAAATGGTAAAAGACTAACTAGTATATTTATCTAGTTGTTTTGTTTTGACCATTTATAGGTTTTACATACATTGTGTATGGTAGACCTGTTAAGGAAGAAATAGCATGCCCAATTTTTTCAAGTTAATAGCATTGATGGTTATTCCATCATTAACATAGTAGAATGCACACTTTAATGCATAGGTAATTGTTACGTATGGACATTAAAAGGTGTTGGAAAGATAAAAGCACACTATTTTCTTTCACTAGATATGAAACACTTATAATGTTGTCAAATTCAGTGGGAGTATTGTGTACTTATTACTGAGTAAAGAATTATTGTAATGATCTTTAATTCAGTGGGAGTTACAAGCTTTGACATCTTGGTAGCTAAAGATAATTACTTTCCAAAAGTAGACACGCATACTTTTAAGGTTAGTCTTGTACGTTTCCTTACTAGACATTGTTGTTCTACATCTGCTTGTTATGCTGAAATCTATGACACAATCATATTGATCACATAAACAAATGCATGGAGTGTTGTTTATCAACTATATGAGGTTGTTACATGCACAAGTGGGAGAATTGTTATATTTAATTGTATGCAAGAAACAACTCATAAAGATATGATTTAAAAGATTCTCTTGACTGAAAGGTAAGAGACTAACGTTATAATAGAGTGTATACACATCTAATTTAAGAAACACTTGAGGTTGTAATTTACGTCATGTGAGAACTTGGCTAGATTACAATGGAAAGGTAAATTCATACTTTCATTACTAGCAGATCAACTGATGTAATGGAATTATGTTAATTGCAGTTTCTAAATTAAATACCTATTAGAACATGTGTCAATATGATATCAAGACTACTTTGATTTATATATTTATGAATTCTTGGAATGACATAAATTAATAAAGTAATCTAATGCTACTTCAATCTAAATATTTATGTGTTCTTGGAATGACATAAATAAATGAAGAAATAATGTTGTTTTACATTATTGTGAAGTAATAAATTAACTTAAAATACTATTGAAACCAAGAGATGGTGTTCATCATTACTTTAGTTAAACATGTTTATATTTCATTGTAAAGATATAAACATAAAGTCTTTTAATTCTTACAAGACTTATAATAAAGTAAGACGTTATCTTGTTATGTTTTTTTAATTAAGACATATACATGAAGTCATTTAATTATTGAATGACTTATAACATATAGTGGAATTATAACAGTTCATGTTTTCTTGTAGAGACATAGACATGAAGTGACTTTGTCAAAAGTACTTATGTTATAAAGCATGTAATTGGCTTGAAGATACTATTATACCATTAAAAGAACTTAGTTGGTAAATAGACAAGTCCAAAGGAATATGGTTATCTTAAATATTGTTAGATTACCTTACAATATTAATCCTAATGAAATACAAAATATTTTTGGTATGTTCAGTTAGGAAAATCAAACTCTTGTTATAATTGTTTGATTAAAGATAACTATGACTTCTTTTCTTACAAAAGTTATCAAGGTTAGAAAATTGAGTATGGATGAAATATACTCAATAAGACTCCAACCTAGAAGATTAATAAGACACCATCATATGATGGAATGTGATGAATCACATTAAGTCTTAAATTGAAGTTCTGAATTTGTTCAACTGCTTATGAAGAGGTTATTAACAAATTCAGTCAGAAACTATCAACATGTATTTGTAATATCCCAAAAGAGAACATTGTATTGTTACTTTATTTGCTAAGTATTTATAGATTGTCTTTAAATTACTAAAAGCAAGTGGGAGTTTTGATCTTTAAAGGATAAAATTACAAGATACATAATCTTCTAAAATAAACTAGTGAATATCATAATGAGGCTTGACATGAAAATGTTAAACTTCAAGATGATGGAATTCTTATTCATAGATCCGCAAGGATATCTCAGATATTTGATTAATATGTTGAGAATTATTTTATGATACATTACCAAATATGGAATTGGGTAAAGTACACATGCTATGAATGATAAAGATGCTGTCCATAAAGATAATCAATTTTGAAACTTGGTTTATCTTAATAGTTAGACTAGAAAATGAAGATGAGTTTCTCCAAAGATAAGGTAACCCTTGAGGTTTAAATCTTTGGATATAAATCATATGGACAATATTGTACACGTATTTAATGCATGTCTTATGACAAGATTATTAATCACATTTAAGCAATTAACTGTGATTGAATATTCTATCCTAAACACATTAAATATATAAAGATTATGATTGTCATATTTTCATTTATATGAAAATGACAATGGAATATCAAAACTCTTTCGTGAGAGATTACTTGAGCGAGGACGATAAGTAATCAAAAGGAGTTATGAATTCAAATAAATCTTTGGAAGTGTATAAAATGCAATAATCCATTAATGGATAAATGCATGCATCTAGGAGATTATTCTTATGTTTAATTATTAAATCTATGTTTTGATTTATAATTGAAATAAGATAATTTCTAAGTATTCCTAAAAGCTAGTAGGAGTATTATGTTTAATTTCCTAAATCATATATGTTGTAAAACATATAAGAAGTAACATTCCATATAAGTAAAATGTTAAGTCTTAGTTTGGAATGAAACTTTACTTGAAGATTTAGAAAATATGACTTACAACCTTGGAATGAATGTTTATTAACATAAACATATGTGGTAAATGAATCTAATAGAACATGATATATCATTTAGAATATCTAAATGAATATGTAGAACATTAATAAAATCTAAGTATGACTCTAGGATTTTTCATGTACATCATGTTACTGTTGTATCATGCTTAATTACAAGATGATTTGACAACATTGATATCCGATTGAAAGTTATTAGATAACTTGTGTAATGGATATTCTAAAGGAATATGTTTGGATATAGAATCACATCCTCAGCCTGGAATAGCTTCCAGATTCTATAGATGGACAATGTTTCAAATTGTTGTGAAAATTGTCATAGCTGACAAACTTGAATGTTTGGAAGGCATCAAACATTACACAATTGATATTAATGTTTACGGGAATTTTAAAGAGCATATTGTTGTTTGCATACAATGATGCTAAATAAAATTGAGATGACACTCAATACTAGTCATGGTAAGGATTTCATCCTTAGCCATATGTACTAGTTGTGCTTTCTAAAAGCATAATTGCATTATACGTTAAAGAATAAGAATACTTTAAACTTTAAAATGTTTTAAAAGTTTGATTGTCATAAATTGGTGGTTAAGGATGTCACACATTTTATGAAATATTATGTGGCATTATCAAAATAGTTGAGTATGCACATACAAGAAACTTCACTAGTTGAATTCTTAAATAAGTATTCTCAAAATTCTGATAGATCAAAGTTGGATGATTTATGTTTTGTCAACAAGTATGAATGTCATTACTTGAGATATAATTCATCAACTAGAGTAATCATGCATTGATCTATTTAGTATTTGGATAAGGGATGTTAAACAATTATTATTTATAATGAATTAAAGTACTTTGTACGTTTGTTTTCATTAATAATAAATTGTATCATATATTTACATGTTTAAATCCGTGAATAAATGTTATTCTAAATTGTCCGTTGTTGGTTAATAATATGGGAATATTATTAAATTAAGACAAATCTGAGTTTGGTGTAATATACTTAAAAGTATATTGATGCGTAGACATGACATTTCAAATGATATTCAATGATACCGAATATAGGACTTATCCCAACTACATGATGTTACTTTATGGATCTTGTCATTTAGTAAATCCTAATAAGTTATTCTCAGACTTGAGATACAAGATAACTGTCATGAATGTAGTGCATTTTTGTGAAACAACTTAACACTATACGTAACTGGTAGTCATAAGGGTTGTTTTCGGAAGTGTTACAAAGTTCGTGGGTTTTGCTTGTAGTCAATACAGAATTTGTTTCTTCAAATTAATTTTTGGAGTTTAATACTGCTGGGCCCCTCGTAAGGTTGTCAAGATGTTTGCGTGCGCACGCCCAAGATCTTCCCTGAATATGTTCAGATGATTTGGTAATCTTGATCAATCACAAACAACGAGAAACAGAATTGTTAATTAAGAAATGACTTTGATCCGTATTCTTAGTAACGTGGTATTAGAAACAAAAGGATAATAATAATGAGAAATCATTAAAAGGTTTTCCAGGAGCCTTACTCGAGTTGTACTAAGAGGCATCGGCGTGTTGCAAGACGCTAACCGAATGTGATCACTTTATCATGACATGTCTAAGTGGGAGCTGTTAGTTTTATAGACATGAAATGATAAATGTGTGTTAGGATCGAACTCGAGATCACGGGATTGCACACTTTGCGTATGAGAGTTAAAGATTAATAAATAATATAATGTTATAGTTATTTATTAATTATCACAAAACATATAAGTATTTAAATTAAATGACTAACGACCATTAGACGAATAAAAGAAAAGTTTTATTGTGTAAATAATTGGATGTCAAGAAGGTTCCAGAACACCCTATGGGTGTGTTGGCCGATCGGTTTAGGGGAGGGGAAACCTAACCCAAACCTAACTTGAGCTCCAAGTAATTATACTATATAAACAAAGGGAAGGGTTCATTGTTTGGTACTCTGGTGCACACACACAAACCCTAAACTTTGTTTCTCTCTTTTCTTTTGTTCCTAGTCGATCAACAAATACCCTCTAAAGGGTTGATCGATTTTTTTTTAAACAAAAACGTTTGGTTTAATTTTGTGATTCAATAACTTGCATTACTTTAACTTGATTTAGTACGTGTGTACAAGAACGTGATACTAACACACTATTGTTAGCATTCTTGGATTGAATTACAAAATCGGTAAGGGTAATTCTTATAATCCTATAAACCCTAATTAGGGTTCTTGATTTGAAGAATTGCACAACTTGATTCTTGTTCGGGCTAGAATCACTACGGTATGTTTACTTTAATGTTTGGTTAATTAATTATGTGTTATGGATCATTATTAGTGGATGTCCATACAACTAATAAGTGGCCCATGGCCCAATTAGCTATTAGAGTTTTTACCCTAATATTATATTATATATACCCTTTGTATTCACTAAACATGATTATCAATAAGAAAATATTCATTCACTTAATTCTTATTCACAACACGTTATCAGCACGCTCTTAAGATGATATTCAATCAAGGTAACTTTTAAACCCTTCTTCGTATCTTGTTAGACCATAAATAGTTTTGTTTGCTACCGGTGATTATTATATGATACATATGTATGGCAGTGGTGCAATGACTCATCCGATTGATAAACAATAAATATAAATAAAATTAAACAAGACTGTTAGCATAATCTATGTATGTATTATATTGAAAGTCATGCGAACAATATGTATTGATTTTTCTGCTATTTTTTTGTCATTATCTACGGCTAGTTGTGTTCTCATGTACATATGGTATGATTTTATTAAAATTAAACAAGAGATGATATACTTAATTGATTCATTGTGTTAGTGGTATTAGAATGCTATAAGGTGAAACATAATATACACTTAATTACCAGATCCTTATTGATTCGAATATGATTCTGATTACATTAGTTTTATTCAGTGACTACGTTCTATTCAACTATGTTTGTTTATTTGATGTGTATAATTTAACATATATAATAGGGAGTATGACCATCTCATAGATGTTAGCGTGACTACAAATTTTGGCACATATTCGTTTGCATATGTTTTGTTTGGTTTATTTATTAATCCTATATTATTCTCGTTCCTACAACCAATTGAACATGCAACGTAATATGATTTATAATTGTTCTACGTCTACAATTTATTTTATTTTATTTTTTTTCTTTTTGTTCAATATGCTATCCGATTATTTAGTTTCGAACCTCGTAAACCTTTCATGTGGACATTCTTCACTCTACTTTATTATTTATCATTTGACTTGTTTTTATGTCTTATATGTTAGAAGTTTTGTGTTATGTGACACTTAATATAGCATGTACTTAGTAACAATTTAACTACTCTGTATAATATTGTTATTGTTATGAATGTCTTTGTTTGCACAATTATATCACAACTTTGTAATATGCAATGTAGCAACACTTTAATTATTTGCTTATGTGGTAAATGAATTTGGGTAATGTGCTAGACTCGTACGGAATTGTTATCTTTGTGCTATCTCGCTAAGTTAGTAATGTTGTCAATTAAATTTTTTACGGGTAATAGTTTATATCCCCAGATCCAATTTGATAATAGTTTATGTAATATAATCTATTTAACTCTTGATTAATATGTGACTTATTTAAGCTAGTCATTACTTGCTGAAATTATTGATGAGGTGTATATGGCACATATAAGCTAACTATATGCACTAGACCTTTTCACTGGAGTAGTTGATAGTTCATGATCGAGTTTTATTTATGTGTATATAATTATATATGAGGATATTGAGCTTGTTGCTTCTGCATGTAATACATGTTATATTGTTTGGTTATCATATTGGACTTGTCGAAATATGCTTACTTATAAATTAACAGTATGTAAATCGGTCGGAAAAATTAAGCCTCTAAAACTCAATTTTGATCATACAACTGTCTTGTACATCTACGATTTACAATAAAGTAGATTATGTTTTTCATGTATGTGGGCATTATTTATTATGGGTTCTTATTTGCTTACGAGACATTGTATTAAATGGTTAATAATACACATATGTTTTCCGCTAAAAGTGCAAATTCTCTAGTATAAAACATGTTCATTAATTGAATAATGCTATAGGCTAACTGGAGTTTATATTGAATAGTGTTAAAGCTCAGAATGTGCTTATATAAATTTGATTGAACAAATATAAGTTTATTTGTGATGATGTTTTATGTTTTTCATATTATTCAACTCTTGTATAAAGTAAAGTGCAATTGAAGCACATGTGGTCATAAATTATATGTTTATGAGCCAAGATTATTATATTAATTGGCATGACCGGTTGGACCATCCGGGTCAATGATGATGTGAATGTATAGAAGAATCATAAGTTTCTTCAAAGATAGATTTGAATGTTCTCATTGGAAGTTAATTGTTCATATGTCACCATCAAATTAAAGTAAGGATTTCGTCCTATAAATGTTTGGAAATAACATAAAGGGGATGTACGTAGGCCTATACATCTGCCATGTGGATCATTTTGAGTTTTAAAATCGATGCATCGTCAAAATGATCATCAAAGACGCAACTTAAGGTTAGCGTGATTAGTGGCTCGACTTCTATAATGCGAGCATGGATTTTTTTATTAAATTATGGAAAATGGTGGTGAGTACTTTCAAGTATTTGGCGATTATTGGAATGAGTGTTGAACATAAAAGTAGCCCATGTTCATACGCGAATTGCTTTTGTTGAAACGTTTATAAAACGTATTCAGTTGATTGCAAAGCCAATAATTGTGAGAACAAAACTTTTAGATTATGGGGCATATTATAACATATAAATTTGCATATTGCCAACAATTTATAATGACTCATCCCCATTAGAATGGTTTTGGTCGCAAACCATATGTTTCCTATATAAGAATTTTGTAAATGTGCGGTAAATGTTTCTTGTAAATCCACCACAACGCACAATAATGGGATGTTGAAATGGATAATTCATTCAGGGGGAGATGAGCAGCAAGGAATATGGAATGAATTATGATATGAATATTGATCCTCACAGTAATGAATATGAACTTTACGTTAAATGGACAATTTATATTCCAGATCTAGTAATTGCCAGCATGATTGTGATATTAAATAAGTGACTAGATAATATAAATGCTGCTAATGCTCCAATTGAAATGTATGTCCCAAAGGTACAACCAATAAATGGTAGTAAGTCTATGGCACGGCTGCAGCGTGATAGACAAATCGATTCCAAATAAAAGTCCTCGAATAATTAGATAAAATGGAGCAAGAAAATGAAGATGGTCAAATCGAGGTATGTAATGTCTAGTAAAGTGTGGAATCGAAAAGAAATAAATCGACGTCGATAATACTATTATATATGATTTTGTAAATAAATAAGATAGCGCAATAATCATGGTGAGGATCATGGAAGCAATACCTGCAGGAAGTGCAGATGTATAAATGAATGGCCAAAATGATGTAAAGACGCAAAGAATTAATGAAAGGTTTAAGTCTCTTGTGATGAGACATGGTTACTGGGACTTGAATTCCGTACATATGAATATTTAAACTTATTGGATATGCATAAGTCTTTTTGAGAAAATGAAATGAAATTATGCATAAGGTACAAGTAATGGCACACGTATATTTTCTCAAAGACTTGTAAATGATCGTGCAGATGTATGTTCACATGTGGTAGATATTGTATAAGTCTGGCAATCTGTAAAATAATTGATATGCGTCTAAAAGATAAATGAATAGAGCTCATACGAAATTTTATGAAGCATGCTAGTGATTTTTAATGCTTAAAGCATATAAGAAAAGTTCTCGAGAACATTACCTGATTGTATTGAATTAATCATGTTTTTGGCATACATTTAATAATTCCCTTAGTGTATAGTGTTGTGCCAAATAAAAAATTATGTTTGCATATGAAACTTTATATAGAGATCTAGACTTGAATATTGTGTAAGTTTCATGTTGTTTATTTATGATTATAAAGGCAACTGAATGCATTGAAGTTGAATTTGAAAGAAAAGACAAATTTTGTCTCAATTTACAGTTTGAACATCTAAAGGATGAAATATGTGTGCATCATGAAAATAAAGAAAGATGTTAACTATCCTTATATGGATAAACGAGACTCATGTGTATGAGGTTACATGATGTGTAAAAGACCCCATTGATTTATAAAGATGATGATCACAATATCGATTTAAAGTGTCATACTAAAATGTTTATGAAACATTTATGATTCTCGCTAATAGTCATACATGATATAATATATCATTTGAATTAATTGTGTTTGCAATGAATAACTTGTGAAGTACAAGGATGTACTTGAATGAGATGTATGACATATCTTAATCCTTAAATTGGATATGCGAACTAAATGTAGAGAATATTTATTCATATGAATCTATTAAGGCACTTTAAGGTGCATTTCACTAATTCAATGAGCTTAATTGATGTGATCATCAAGGGGAGAGAATATACGCGTTGCACTCTTTTTCCTTTGACCACGGTTTTTTCCCCACAGGGTTTTCCGGCAAGGTTTTTAATGAGGCAACATCCCCGAGCATATAAAGGAGTTATGTACTCTTTTTCCTTCACTAGAATTTTGTCCCAATGGGTTTTATCTAGTAAGGTTTTAACGAGGCATAATCCTCAAATGGAGTAAAATAAATATTTCGGTATCTTCAAGGTACAAAGGGTATGGGTTTATATTTCACTAACCCATCAAAACAAGTTTAGTTAGTTTTGCAGATGCAGGATATATGTTTCAGTTACAATGATCGGTCTCAAGTTAGATATGTTTTTACAAGTGGCAGCACTATTTCCTGGCGTCCGATAGAGCATACAATCGCGGTTACTTCATCAAACCATACATCAATTCTGGAAAGGAGATACTAACTATTGCATGTGGATAATGTAGCATGCCTTGCCATATTCAAGAAATGTTACATCAAAGGCGATAAGATACTTCTCGTTCAAGTGATTATTTCGTGAACATATTTACAAGATATCAAGTGATATAGTCATCAGAGGGAGATAATACACGCTGCACTCTTTTTCCCTTAGTCATGGTTTTGTCCCACTGGGTTTTCCTGATATGGTTTTTAATGAGGCAACAATTCCTAAGTGTATTAACAATTTGGACATCTAAGAGGGAGTGTTAATATGGATCATTATTAGTGGATGTCCATATAACTAATAAGTGGCCCACGGCCCAATTAGCTATTAGGGTTTTTACCCTAATATTATCTTATATATACCCTTTGTATTCACTAAACATGATTATCAATAAGAAAATATTCATTCACTTAATTCTTGTTCACAACATTATGCATTATATGATCCTTATTGCTTCCGCTATGCTTACACTGGTACAAAAAGTTCTATCAGTCACGCCCAAAATGCGTGACGATAGGCATATAGTCACACACGTTTTTTTCGTCGTGTGTCACCAAAAGTCCCGCCACCGTAGGTGGCATATGGTGACGTTGTTGAGTTCGTGGCCTTTTCCATCGAAAAAGAGTGACCAAAACCCCGAATATGTGTGACAAATTAGGCACAAGTTTTGTTGGATTAGTCATTATCCGTGACCGTAAATACCTTATAGTCACACGAATATTTTTTGAGAGTAACTATTGTTTGTCCTTTGGCCACATAAATATATAATATATGTGACATTTGAGATGAGTCTTTCTAGTAAACGTGTATTATGTGTGACTATTTCCAGTCCTTTGGCCACATGAATATACAATAAGTGTGACGTTTGTGATGATTTAGTCACGCAATGGGTGTTGCTTTTTTGGAGTTAGTCACATACAATTTAAAACAAAGTGGCCAAAAGTGTTAAATAAGTGTGACCATATGCTCTTTAAAGTGAACAAATGTGTATTATGTGTGACTATTGATCATCCAATGGCCACATGAATTTTATGTTTATGTCGCCTTTTGTAATATTTAGTCACACAAACCATGTTTGTTTTGGGTATTTAGTCACATACAATTAAGCAAGCAGTGGCCAAAAGCGTTAATAAGTGTGACCATATGCTGTTTAAAGTGAAGAAATTTGTATTTTGTGTGACTATTGATCATCCAATGGCCACGTTAATTTTATGTTTGTGTGGCCTTTTGTAATATTTAGTCACACAAACCATGTTTGTTTTGGGTATTTAGTCACATATAATTAAGCAAACAGTGGCCAAAAGTGTTAATAAGTGTGACCATATGATGTTTAAAGTGCAGACATGTGTATTTTGTGTGACTAATGTTCATCCAATGGTCACATAAATTTTTAATTTGTGTGGCATTTTGTAATATTTAGTCACACATCGTATTAAACAAAGAGTGACCAATAATGTTAGTACTGCTAGTACTACGGTAGTACTGCTGGAGCAGAGTTACTACTGCTATATATATAAAATAAAATGTATATAAATGAAGCAAATATATTTACAATTGTATTTCAAATTGAATAAAACTCGAATGTATATAAATGAACCAAATATATATATATACAATTGTAATGTCGTATATAATCAAATTCTCAACTAGCATAAGTTAAAACCTGTTGACTCTTCGCCGCCTAAGCTTGCTTTTGCAAGGTTTCACTAGACCAAATGTTTTCTTTTCGTTGGTACTAATTTTAGTCCAGGATTTTTTCCTGACATCTCGTTGGACATTTGCTTGACCAGTAGATCTATTTTTTTCGGCTCGCGTCT
>LBNU01005753.1:66748-80000 GCA_014162995.1 Artemisia annua | reverse complement strand
ATCTGAATGTAATGTTGATCATACTGTTTTGAATGCATGTAATGACTCTCTTTGCTTAACGTGCATGAAATGTTTAATTAATGATGTTCATGATGAATGTGTGTCTAAGTATGTGTATGAGATGCTTAAACAGAATGATGCTTTAGATAAATCTAGTGCGAGATCTAGATACTTTGGTAAACTAATTAAAAAGATTAGGTATCCCACAAGTAATAAAATGCCTAGAGATTATCTTAAGTACTGTGCATGGAAACCAACGGGTAGAGAATTCACTCTTAAGGATGGTAAATTGATAGTGGTTCAATCTGAACAAACAGAAACCTTCTATGAGTGTGATAATGCTTTTACCTCTAACCCCATGGAACCTAATTCAAAACGGTTTCCAAATACAAAATCTTCTGTTCTACGCAGGTTATCGAAATTTGTCTTTGGATCGTCGACTCGGGTTGCTCCAAGCACATGACCGGGAATTTGAAGCTGCTAATCAACTTTGTTTGGAAGTTCATGGGAACTGTACGTTTTGGAAATGATCACATTGCAGCTATTTCGGGTTATGGAGATCTTCATTTTGGAAATTACTTAATCACTCGGGTTTACTATGTCGAAGGGTTGGGACACAACTTGTTTTCAGTCGGGCAGTTTTGTAATGCAGATTTAGAGGTTGCTTTTAGAAGAAACACGGTTTTTGTTCGAAATTTGGTTGGAAAAGATCTTTTAATCGGAAATCGCGACACTAACCTTTATGCTATCGACATCAATCAAATGGCCTCTACATCACCAATTTGTCTTATGACAAGAGCATCAGAAACAAAGTCTTGGTTGTGGCATCGACGTTTATCCCATCTCAATTTCGACACGATCAACAAATTGGCCAAAGACAACATCGTCAACGGACTCCCAAAGCTCAAATACACCAAAGAACACTTATGTCCATCTTGCGAACAAGGTAAGAGCAAAAGAGCAACATACAAACCAAAAACCGTACCTAGTTCGGAAGCAAGGTTACACTTGTTACACATGGACTTATGTGGCCCGATGAGAGTTGAAAGTATCAATGGGAAGAAGTATATTCTTGTTATCGTCGATGATTATTCAAGATATACATGGGTGAAGTTTTTGAGATCAAAAGATGAAGCACCTAGCACCATCATCACCTTTCTGAAGCGTATTCAAGTTCTACTTCAAGCTCCAGTAAGGATTGTAAGAACAGATAACGGCACAGAATTCACAAATCAGGAGTTAAGAACGTATTTTGAAGATGTTGGAATTACACATCAAACATCGGTTGTTAGAACTCCACAGCAGAACGGGGTAGTTGAAAGAAGAAATAGAACTCTTGTGGAAGCTGCTCGTACTATGCTGATTTATTCTAGTGCACCGCTATTCTTATGGGCTGATGCTGTCGCTACTGCATGTTTCACTCAAAACCGATCCTTAATCCATCCCAGATTCAACAAAACACCTTATGAGCTTGTGAACGGTCGAAAACCAGATATCTCTTATCTTCACGTGTTTGGCGCTTTGTGCTATCCGACGAACGACAGAGAAGATCTTGGTAAATTGAAAGCTAAGGGTGATATTGGAATCTTCATTGGTTACTCAGAAAATTCGAGGGCATTCAGGGTGTATGTTAGAAGAACTAAGAGGATAATGGAGACGATGAATGTGAAATTTGACGAGATTTCACAAATGGCTTCTGAGAGACTCACTCTAGAACCCGCGCTTAATCCAATGGCTTCTAATCATTCCGGATTAGGACCCGAACCTAACAGAAAGACTTCTGGACATATCAGTTCAGGACTCGTACCTAATGGAGCTCAGTCAACTATACCAGATAAACCAACAAATCAAGAACTGGAAAATTTCTTCGAGTTAATGTTTGATGAATACTATGGTGGAACTTCGACAAATGCATCTTCACATCATTCCGCTGCACCCGCTCAACATCAACAACCACCACCACCACAAACACAAGATGCATCAACAACCGTCGAAACTCAAGCACCAACTCCCTCAACATCATCATCAACATCTACTCCAGCATCTCCAGTGATTGAAATTGTTCTACCAAGAGTTGATGAGCAAAACCAAAATTCAACTTTTCAAGGAGAATCTTCACAACAAAATGCTACGTTAGACGAAGAAGAAGAAGTTTTTGAAAACCCGTTTGCTTCTGAATCTGAATCATCTTCTTCGAGGTTACATGAACCATCTAACACGCATATGTTGAATTCAAGGTACCCTTCTACACTCAAATGGACTAAAGACCATCCAATCGAACATGTCATTGGTGAACCATCCAGGCCAGTTCAGACGAGGAGACAACTTGCCACCGATCTCGAATTATGTATCTACATCTGTGCTTTAAGTTTGAAAGAACCTAAGAACATTCGAGAGGCAATGGCAGAATACCCGTGGATTGAAGCGATGCAGGATGAAATTCTTTCATACAATTTACACGATAGTTGGGAACTTGTACCTCGACCACTTGAGAAACGTGTTTTTGATCTTAAATGGTTGTGGAAGAACAAATTGGATGAAGAAATGACTGTAATCCGCAACAAAGCTCGTCTTGTGGCTAAAGGATATCCGCAAGAAGAAGGGATAGATTTCGAAGAATCATTCGCGCCCGTTGCTAGACTTGAAGCAGTCAGGATTTTCTTAGCTTATGCCGCTCACAAAAACATCACCGTCTATCAGATGGACATTAAGACTGCGTTCTTGAATGGAACTTTGAAAGAGGAAGTGTATGTGACGCAGCCAGAGGGATTCGTCGACAAAGAACATCCAGACTACGTCTACAGGCTTAAGAAAGCCATTTATGGTTTGAAACAGGCTCCAAGGGCGTGGTATGACGAACTGTCTTCTTTCTTGCTGAAAAACAATTTCACCACAGGAACGGTTGATAAAACTTTGTTTACTAAAAAACACAAAGATGACATCTTAATTGTTCAAATTTATGTCGATGACATCATCTTTGGATCAACCAATCCTAATCTTTCAAAACAATTTGAAAATCTCATGAAAAGCAAATTTGAAATGTCCATGATGGGGGAACTAAAATTCTTTCTTGGTTTACAAGTACATCAGTCCCCTAGTGGTATTTTTATCAATCAAGCTAAATATACAATTGAGATTTTAAAGAAACATGGCATGGAAGATTGTGACTCTGTTGGTACTCCAATGGTCACTTCACCGAAAATTGGTGCTGATTTATTCGGGAAACCCATAGATCCGAAGAAATATCGGAGTATGATTGGTTCTCTCATGTACTTAACTGCTAGTCGACCAGATATACAATTTGCTATTTGTCTCTTAGCACGGTTTCAGGAAAAGCCTACCGAACTTCACCTCAAAGAGGTTAAACGGATCTTTCGATATCTTCGAAGAACCATTAACATGGGACTTTAGTATCCGAAGGATTCGGGGTTTAATCTAACAGCATTTTCAGATGCCGACCATGCAGGTGATCAAGTTACAGCAAAAAGTACATCAGGCGGAGCACAATTTTTGGGTGAAAAACTGGTCAGCTGGTCGTCTAAGAAACATGATTGCACTACACTGTCAACCGCGGAAGCCGAGTATGTGTCTCTATCTGCGTGCTGTGCCCAAGTTCTTTGGATGCGGACACAGCTCACAGATTATGGTTTTCATTTCGACCGCATACCTATGTATTGTGACTCGAAAAGTGCCATAGCCATCTCGTGCAACCCCGTGCATCATTCTAAGACGAAGCATATTAGAGTCCACTACCACTTCATAAAAGAGCACGTAGAAGAGGGTACTGTTGAAATTCATTTCGTTAAGACGGATTACCAACTTGCCGATCTATTTACTAAAGCCCTTCCAAAAGAAAGGTTTGACGAATTAGTTCGACGAATTGGCATGCGAAGCCTAACCCCTGAGGAGTTAGAACGTCTTCTCGAATCTTCTTGAAAAACTTTTTCAAAACCGCTTCGCTGTAAATATTTTTGAAAAAAGAAAATACAAAATTTGAAAAATCATCAAAAACAAAATAAAAAAAATAGAAAATTTCAAAAATCCAAAAACAATATAAAATCAAAAAATCAAAAAATATTCTTCTCATGACATGTCTCCCGTATAATCGATATTATGTACGTTTCTAGAAATGTTTTTCAAAAATGACACGGATATGTACATATGCTTGAGCGGGAGTTCATTAAAATGTTTTCAAAAACATGTCGTTTCTCTAATTTTTTCTTAACAATGGCTTTCGTATACTTCAGTACGAAACCCGGGCTTCAAAAGAAAGGAAAGTGCTTAATCAATCAAAGGTTTTAAAACTTTTTAAGCACTTAGCCTAAAAACAAAATGACTTGTGTACATTTCTGTACATAACTCGTATTTCAAAGAAAAAATACTCTCTCTAAAACCCTTAAAATTGATTTTAAACTTTATGTTTAAATAATATGCTTTCTTTGAGGGGGAGCATATAAAATCAAAAAGAAAATGTTCCAATTTCATGCGAAAAAGTCCGTCTTTCTCTCCAAATGCTTTTACTTAATCAGTTGATATCAAAAATATCACGGTACGCTATTTTTGAGGGCGAGAAGACGTGATTAAATGTGATCAAATATGTTCAAAAGTTGTGGCAGAATCTCGAGCTCGTAAGTAAAGACATAAAAGTCTTATACTAGACTCAGAATTGACTCTCGAATTGACGAAATATCAAATGTTAGTATTCGAAAGGATTTATCCAAGTAGAAATGTACCAATTCGAGAAACTCTTAATTAGATGTTTACCATGACGGGTCTAACTTCCTTTTTAGGAATGTTAACAACATTAAGTTAGTTATTAGGGCTAGTTGTTACCTAAAAGCTGATAATGGATCCCTTTAACTAAGCAACGTAAACGTGTCCCTCAGGTATATGTCTATTAAGAGTGGATCAATTCAAAAAGTGCCAACTCTACCCAACATGTGCAAATTTATCTTAACAGCTCTTGAGCACATGTGAAGGGGGAGTATTTCAAAAGTGCAAAACTCTCAATCTGTTAACAAAAATGTGTTTTATTATCATAAACACTTTGAGAGATTTTCAAGTAAATGGTTTATGGCAACAATAGGATAGTCATGGTGATATAAGGTGACTAAGGTTAGGAAAAACTGTCCTATGATCCGCCAGAACCGGAGGGATCTACCCAAGGACAATTCCAATAGATAGAATTATAAGTCCTTAGGTATGATATGAAAAAAGGAGTAAAGAATGAAAGGGAAAGAAGGGGTTGAAGAATTAAAAAGAAATGAAATGAGAAAGGGTGAAAAGAAATGAGCCCTCCATATGTTCAACCATAGGTCAGACACCGGGTTCAATTCATTTGCTACTTGTTTCATTCTCACGGAGAACCCTGTATAATCTATTGACCACTCATTCCGAGTGTGTTAATATTGAAAAGGAGGTACTCTGCTCCACACCTCCGATGACTAAATGTGCACTTATTGAGTCTAGAGCCAAGAGATTCATCAAAAGATCTCATAGGAACACACGATATTACTACACTGGTTGTTCTACATCAATGGACGCCAGATGTAAACTTTAGAGTCCTACGCAGGTCTTAGCAATCTGGCAGAACGTTTATGAGAGAATTTACTTATGTACTTCTCAATGATTGAACGGAAACTCCTGCCAAGGTCAACATCAAACAGCCCTGACAGCAGGTCACTTCGGTAATCTCTTGTAGGTTACGCTTAGTGTTTTCAGTGGATTCCAAGCGGTCTACAGTCGTGGGGTGATCTCCTGCGACTCACCTAATCGTGGGTGTACTTCGTTATGTCTGTGTAAGCTCTTTCGAGGGTATCCGATTAGGAACGGCCATGGTAAGGGTTGGAGAAAGTCTTCACAATATGCTGTTGACGATCTCTAATTCCAAACCTGTAAGTACCGGATGTTTTATTGCTAACTGTTTTATGCAGGTACAACCACCACACTAGTTTCCACATGCTCATACATACATCTCAAAGTCAATGGAAAGTTCTCACTAAGATCAAAGGAAAGCAACAGTCAAAGAAAGATTCTACGCCAAAAAGAAGAATTTACAAAGTATAGTGATAAAGATCAATGTGAAAGAACAGCGACAACAAATGTACGTATGGCAAAGACTAAAGATGTATGTGCATGTTGGAAAGGTGATCAACCTACATAGACGAAATAGTGACAAAAGGCAGATGAACGATCACAACAACAAAGAACAAAGAAAAGTCATATTATAAAGATCACAAAGCATGAAGGAACAAAGAACGATGAACAAAGAACTATAACTTATCTAATGTTTTCTAAAGACGTCAAGAGCAAAGAATGTTAAAGTTTAAAGACAAAGATGAAGACGTCACGCAACCTTCAATGACCAACACTTAGGGGGAGATTGTTAGCTTTGTATTTTAATAAATTAAAGTGTCGGTCATTAAAGCTTTAAATCATGTAATAGGTTGCGTTAGAAAACGTTTCAAGAGTTATAAGTCCATTAGTTCAAATAGAAAGAAGTCGAAGGGCCAAATATGTATAAGTTGTAAGGTCAAGACTTCATAGCTATATAATGTTATGTAAGCCTTCATTAGAAGGTTGAGCTTCATCATTCAATAAACACATAGTTCTTAATCTTACATGATATTCTCCACTCTCTCTCTCTACTCTCTCTCTAGAATAAGTTAATAAGTTGTGAAAGAAGTTGTTATCCAAGGTCCTACAAAATCACCATCACCACCAAAGTCACCCAAACTAGAACCAATGGAACTCTTTGCAACTCCACCAACTTCACCTCACCCATTCTTGGAAACTCTAGATGACTTGCCACCAAGATCCACAAATCCACCACCTTTTCCATCTTTTGGCTCCATTGGAAGACTAGCCAAACAACCCTCAAGTGACCCACAAGATGAAAGTTATCAACCACAACCACTACTATTTCATCCACAATTCAAAGAAATCCATGGGCCACTCTATGGTGGACCAACTCATGCTCAAAATGCCCCACCACCACCACCCACATCTCAATCCTTTTCATAACCTATGAGGAAATTGAAGAATCCTTGTGGAGTGATCCTCCAAACACCCAACCAAGCCATGAAGCCTTCACCGCCAATCTCCTCAATGAAATGAACAATGCCCTATCGTTCAAACACTTAATAGGAGCCCACATCAAAGAAACCGTGCAACTACAAGAAGCCTTGTACTCTTCCTCCACCAACATTACACCACCACACACCTTTGGACCCCATGAGACTCAATCAAGCAATCCACCACCACCAACAAATGAATTTCCTCTTCCACCAAACTTTCCCCGCCATGGTTGCGGCCATTGTGAAAGAACCGCTCACATAAGTGAACGGTGCCAAAAAGATATCCATGAACTTCAAAATGAAATGAGGTTCATTCTCAACCACATCCTAGAGCGCTTGAACACCATCACTCATCCTCCGCACCCATAGGAAGAAACTTGGTTTATAACTTCCCAATCTAGGATGTCACAAGCTAGAACATCATAGGACCTTCCTTTATAATGCTGTTTCCTTTTTTCCTTTTATTTGTGCTGAGAAGTATTTATCAACTTCTTGTCCCACTATTTTGGCTAAGGTCAAAATAAATTTTACTTGAATGATAATGATCTTCTGTATGTGGTGCATTGTCTTTATATATTGTGATTTGTAACTTATCTTTTGCATATGTATTTTTCACTAACTCTTTCTCTTGTAGAACTCAAATTCCATGCATCACCTACTTGGCACCCCTAATAAGGGGGAGTATTGTCCAAGGGGGAGCTTTTGATAGCTCGGGCTACATCATATTCCGCATTCGCTTCTCTTTTTTTTGTTTCGACAAAAACGGGGAGAAAAGTATATCTCTAGCAACTAGTAACAAATGTTATAATGGTCATTGCTATACAATGAAAAAGACCAATAGTTTACATGTTTACTAAAATTGGTTAAAAGACTTATACTCATTTTAATCACTACTAGTATCAAATTTTTGTATCTCAAAACTTGTCATTAAAAAGATATTAAAATGTTGCATAAAACAAGTTGGCTACAAATGATTAAAGGATTTATACTCTATTTTACCTAGTTGCTAAAATATAAATTTTATGTTTTGTCCTCAACAAAAAAGGGAGATTGTTAATACAAATATCGTCTGAAAAACGTTATTTATATTTTACGATCTTTGCCATATTTTGTTAACGACAAAATACAAAGTTTACTTTAGCAACAAGTATAAATATAGTTAAGTCTTTTACATATAATGTCACAAGACCTTTTTACAAGAGAAACATTACTTAGCTAACATTTACATTTTACAAAAGTTTAAACATAAATGGAAAGTTGTTTATTACATCATGTGTTGCATCATGGAAGATTGTATGATCTTTGGAAGATATGGTAAAGATATTGTTTAGATTGTTACTCAATGTATCAAGGAAAGATAAGGCAATATCTTGGTTAGATTTGGAAGAAACTAAGAAGGATTTTGTGTCAGAGTTTGGCCGAACCAAACTCCTACAAAGACGGAACCAATAATTTGGTTCCGCCCAATCCGTGGCCTACTGATCTTGTTTTCCTATAAATAGCAGGCCATCCCAAGTTATTTCCTCATCACTTACAATCATACATTATCATACATACTCTCATTACTTATATCTAACACATTCATCTTTCATTTTAGTGAGATTCTTTTGTAGCAAGAAGATCACAAACTCATATCGAAGACATACAAGCCTTAACGCAAAGTTGGAATACTTGTTTGTATAAATAGTGTGTGAACTTGTGTTGTTCATACTTTCATTGATTGTATCTATTCATTAGTGATCGGTTAGTATTTTAGTCCTCAAAATACATAGTGTGACGGGAGTGGTTGTGCCCTTGTAAAAGAATTCGACATCTAGCTTTGTGTCGGTAATCTTGTGTAAGCGACGTTTAAGGTTTCTCCACCGGTGAAAGGAGCTTATTGACTAGTAAGAATAACTCTCGAGTTGGATACTCGGGGCGTGGAGTAGGGCAAAGAAAAAGAGTCCTTGTAGCCAAACCACGATAAACATTCTTGTTGTGGTTTGATTGTTTCTTACTCTTTAATTGTATATTACTTATTGATTGTTAGTATCGATTGTTGATTACACGTAAAGTTTTCTAAAAGAATTAAAGTTAAAAACCGGCAGACTATTCAACCCCCCCCCCCCATTCTAGTTTTCCACAGGCATGTTTGTGTAACGAAAGATGATATAAATATTCCTTTTAGTTACTTACGGATTCCAAAAAACAATCTTTGAGTGCGCCTCGCCGCGAAGTGCCAGTATAAAAATCCTCGTTAATTAAATGAATTGGGAATTTTAGATTCTTAAAATTTTATATACATTTGTAAATAATGAAGATGATTGGAAGGTTTAAATTATGTGTCTAAATTCATGTCTAAACATTTGTTTCATAATCTAGTTGACTAGTGAAAAAGTGAGTTCCTTGGCTGCAGCTATCAGGCCACACAGGCTTATTCGTGAATTTAGGCACATCTTTAGTCCTCTCAATCACTTAGATAACATGTTTGTTAAGTGCAATAGATTCTTAAATAGTAATCAAGTTTGAGAATTATTCTAATTTAATCATTTTAACTTTAGTTTGATTACAAAAATCACTCAAAGTTTCAATAGTGTTTCATTCTTGTAAAATTTCTAATAATAACACTTATTAAACTTGGTTATTATTTCGTAGTTATTTCTTAAACTTGGTTATTGTTTCGTGGTTATTTTTTATGTTCAGTCGTGCATTAATTGGTTGTACAAAAAGTTGGTTGAAAAAAGATATATAGAGGGTGGCATTCATTATTATGGTACAACATGATAATGCATCTATGGATACTTTAACCACACTAACTTTAAACAATTTCACAAGAATGAAATCATTTTATGACTTTAATAGTTTTTATAGTTGATATAAAGTTTGAATGACTAGATTAAAATACTCAAGAATTTGATTATTGTTAGGTGTGGTCACTTTGTGGCCTCACCATTTCGATATGGATGGGCAAATGGCGCCGCCGTTTTCTCGTTACCACACCGGAGGAGGGCTGCGCCATTTCAAATATGAGTAGAATCACCTTAGCAATTTGCATTTTTTTTATTTTTTATTTTCTTGAAACTTTTTTTGTGGTTATGTGTTTGTGTTGTGTTCTTTTAGTGTGTGTTAGTGTGTGCATAGAATGGGTGAAGAAGATGAATTTTGTATATTATTTATTTATTTATTTTAAATAAAATGTATTTTAAGGTGTGTGTGTGAAGGGAGGAGGATATTTGCCAATTTTGCTAGTTGCAAAATATCTACATATATTCATAAGTAGTCCTATTATATACATTATTTTTTAAATTTAGCCATTTGTAAAGAATTACTATTACCAATTACAACCTATCTAAAAATTATTCACAAAGTTGATAGTTTTGGGCTAAAGTAGTGGGGTTTAGACTTAGGGCTTATTTGTTAATTTTTTTTATTAAGTCATGTTTAATTAATAGATTACTTAATGCAGACAGCCTCAGTTTTATTACTTAAATATTTTCATTTATCTTTCTCTATTAAGTCACAAACAAACAGTTTTCATATGACTTAATTAATTCAGTTTTTTTTCATATTAAGTCAATTAAGTCGAAATCAAACGCCCCCTTAGACCAATAAAGTTTAAGTTTGTAACTTTAAGTTCGTAATTTCATGTTCGTAACATTTTTTTATTATTTATTATTATTTTTTATTTTTAAGTTTAAGGTTGAGACAATTTATTTATTATTATTTTTTATTTTTTTTATAAATGTAATTTGTATTTTAATTTTATAAATGAAAATTTAGTTTGTTTGAAAAAATGAAAAAGATCAAATGGTGACCCTCAAAAACTGCGAAACGGCACGCAAACAACTCTAGCTATGGTAGAGAGGGTGTTTTTTGTGTATAAATGTGAAATAGGAAATGCTGAACTGATGCTGATATGATACAAAAAGCACGCAAATGACATGCAACCATACTTCACCCTCTAAGTCTAGATAAAGAAACAATTTCTCTGACGAGTAAAATGATACGTGGTCGATTTTGAGTTGTATCAATCCCCAATTGGATAGGTTTTTGTTTCAATCTTTTTCATAATCAAATAAATATCATTTTCTTTGTGGACCCGATCTTTTAACGTTAGACTAATATCTTATAAAAGCAACCTTTTATTCAAATGTGTTTTTTCCTTATAAACATACTCTATTGATCTTTTTCGTTATGCCATGCCTTGTGCACTTGAGTTCTTAACTTGATCAAACCATGAAAAACAACTCTTCAACACAACGTATATACGAGTGAGCCATATCGATCAACTGGTTTAATTTGTAAATTGGATTTTTCTGTCTACATCGGATATAGTTTCAACCAGTCTATAAATACACCATATCATGTGCATCTCACATTCCACACGATGTTTTAACTCAAACCCTAGCCAGAGTATCAAATGTATTGTTGACGGCTGCTGGTACTCCGTTCTCTGCTCGCCGGAATTTTCTCTACAATATGTCTCACGACGATCCCGACGATCTTTAGTGATCCATTTCTCCTTTTCGTAGGGTTTATCTCTTATGAATTTCTACATAAGCCTAAACTTAGGTTTTAAGTAAAAAATAACAATTTTCTTTTATCATAATTTGAATTCCATATCCATCTAAGGGTATGTTTGGCAAAACTAGCTGTAAACTACATGTTGTAAGCTGTAAACTGCAAATCTATTAACATGAGCTAAAAGCCGTATCTTTTCTTTCAATAAAAGTAATTTGGTAACTTAGCTGTTAAATGTAATTAAAAGCTGTTAACAGTAATCTTATGTTTTAAGAGCTCCGAAATATTTTAAAAGCTTCATGAATCAGCTTTTCATTTTTGAGCTACTTGTTTAAAATAAAAGCTTGAAGTTGATGTATCTAAATGGAGCTACTTGTTTTGGAGGAGATTACTTTTGTAATAAAAATCTTACAGCTCCAAGAAAGCTGCGTACCAAACAACCAAATAGGCCCTAAGTATGCTTCATATCATACATAGTTTTTTATACTTTAGGGGGTCTTTATTGTTTTGGTAATACCTGAATAACCGAAACCAAAACCGAACCAAACTTGTAACCGAATCGAATTTGCCAAAATTGAACAGAACCGAATTAAATATTCAGTTTTCGGATCGGTTATGGGCTTAGCAATCTAAACCGAAAACCGAATTTAAATATATATATATATATATATATATATATATATATATATATATATATATATATATATATATATATATATATATATATATATATATATATATATATATTATATATATATATATATATATATATATATATATATATATATATTTATATTTATATATATAAAAAAGGAAAGATATTAAAATTCTTTCATACTATAAATATATTATTTTTTTAAGCTTAAATTTTTTTGGGCTAAAATCTATATAAATAAATGAATAAATAACTAAAAATATGTAATTCGGGTTATTCAGTTCGATTCGGTTTTCAGTTACATCCAGAAGAAAAAAAAATTAACTGAACTAATCGAATCGAATAAACTGAACAACCTTATAACCAAACAGATGAACATCCTACTTCAGATTATATATTTTTTTGATATTCTAATTATCGTAATTACCTAACTTGTCTAATTATCATACAATGTAGTTGGGAAGAATGGAAGAAACATATTGATTCCTATGTTAATTATTAGAAATTACTCTGTTGTGTATTTGTTTCAAATGGTATGTATTGACCTTGCAGATTTTTTTTTTCTTTTTTTTTAATGCACATAGCACGTTTGTTAAAACGCCTAAATGAGTTGTACACCCAATGTCTGATATTGATTGGACTTTGTTTTTGTAGATGTAGTTTAAGTTGTTATTATGGTTCTTGGTTCCGAAAAGACGATTATGTATGCTAGGAGTGGTCAAGGAAAGCCATAAGACGGGTTGTTGGTATGCGACACAAGGAGCATGTTAGGATCATAGTTTTCAACTATTCAGTCAAGTCTCAGTCATTTCAATAAATGTAATAGGTTGCTAGTATTATCACTTTTATTTACGTTTTAGCTTAATACTCGTATGGTAATAAGTTTAGTTTACATTTAGTGTCCAATGGGCTTGAAGCCCACGTTCTAGAAAGAAAAGGAAGGAAAGGAGTGTTGCCCTAATCCTCTCCTATATATAGGACACTATGTATCACTTAACAATTGTTGGTTAATTTCATATCT